>JABLUY010000005.1:322691-376651 GCA_013306675.1 Thraustochytrium sp. TN22
AACCCTGCCTGCCTGCCTGCCTGCCCGCCTGGAATCCTTGACGCCGCGCAGCGCTCGCTCGCTCGTGATCGCTCGCGCAGCGACCAGGGGGAACTTGCCAACTTGTGGAAAGGCTGGACGGCTGGCTGGCTGGCTGTCTGGCTGGCTCGCTGCCAGCGCCGCGGCCTCGGACCTCGGACAGGCTCCGGTGTCGATCCTGAGCGGACGTAGAGTGCCCACGGCGCGCCCTGTGCACGGGTCGCGCGGCCCTTGCCGGGGTCGCGCCCCGTGCAGGGGCCGCGCCCCGTGCAGGGGTCCGGCGGCCCTAGCGGCCGCCGGCGCGGGGACTCGCGGAGGGCCCCCCCCCAGGGGGCAGTGCGCGCGCGCGCGCGGCGGCTTGCGAGGGGGGCAGATAGGGAGAGCGGACGACCGTTGGCGCGCTCATGGGCGGCGCAGCAGGCAGGCAGGCAGGCCATGAAGCAAATCTGGATCGAGGGAGGCAGGCCGGCAGGCAGCACTCTCGCCCCGCGCCACCGCCCGCCCGCCCGCGCCGCGCCGCCGGCAGTCGCGCCGCGCCCTTCTCTCCCCCCCCCCCCCCCCCCCCCCCGCCCGCGCGCCTCGCTTCCGCGCGAGCGCGAGTAACGGAGCGAGCGAGCTAGGGTTGGGCGAGGCATCGCTGATCGGCAGCGTCGCGAAGATGGCGGACGAGGATGGCCTGCTCGACTATGACGAGGAGGAGGCTGAGGTGCAGCAGAAGGCCGCCCAGGGCGATGCCGACAAGGCGAAGAAGGACTCGTATGTGGGCGTGCACGCGTCCGGGTTCAAGGACTTCATGATGAAGCCGGAGCTGATGCGCGCCATCGCGTCGCTGGGCTTCGAGAGCCCGTCGGAGGTGCAGCACAGCTGCATCCCGCAGGCGATGCTGGGCCAGGACGTCATCTGCCAGGCCAAGTCCGGCATGGGCAAGACGGCCGTCTTCGTGCTCACGACGCTGCACCAGCTGGAGCCTGTGGAGAACCAGATCAGCGTCGTGGTGCTCTGCCACACGCGCGAGCTGGCCTTCCAGATCCACCACGAGTACGAGCGCTTCGGCAAGTTCCTCAAGGACATCAAGGCGGCCGTGTTCTTCGGCGGCGTGTCTGCCGCGGAGCACCGCAAGGTCCTCAAGGAGAGCTGCCCGCACATTGTCATTGGCACGCCGGGCCGCATGCTGCAGCTCTCGGCCAAGGAGAAGGTCATGGACCTGAGCCACGTCAAGAACTTTGTCATTGACGAGTGCGACAAGGTGCTGGAGAAGCTCGACATGCGCAAGGACGTGCAGGAGATCTTCCGTGAGACGCCGCACGACAAGCAGGTGATGCTCTTCAGCGCCACCATCAGCGAGGAGATCCGCCCGGTCTGCCGCAAGTTCTGCCAGGACCCGCACGAGATCTTCATCGACGACCAGTCCAAGCTCACCCTCCACGGCCTGCAGCAGTACTACGTGCCGCTCGAGGAGAGCCAGAAGAACCGCAAGCTCAGCGACCTGCTGGACGCCATCCAGTTCAACCAGGTCATCATCTTCGTCAGCAAGGTGCAGCGCGCCACCGAGCTCTGCAAGCTCCTGGTCGAGTGCAACTTCCCGGCCATTTGCTGCACCAGCAAGATGAAGCAGTCCGAGCGCCTCGAGGTGCTCGCCAAGTTCAAGAACTGCGACGCGCGCATTCTCGTCACCACCGACCTCATGGGCCGTGGTCTCGACGTCGAGAAGGTCAACGCCGTCATCAACTACGACATGTCCGACAGCGCCGACGCCTACCTGCACCGCGTCAACCGCGCCGGCCGCTTCGGCACCAAGGGCCTCGCCATCACCTTCATCTCTTCCGAGGCCGACAAGACCGTCCTCCAGACTGTGCAGGACCGCTTCGTCGTCAAGATCCCTGAGGTCCCGGAGACCATTGACGCCTCTACCTACATGACGGCCTAATTTAGGGGGCGCCGCCCCCGCATCCCTCGTAAATCGATCCTTTCGCCACGCGCGCGCGAGACCAGCGCTTCGCACCACAAACACATGCATGCCATACATACAAACCACTGAGCTGGACCACGGAGAGAAAGAAGGAAGACAGAGGAGGAGGAGTAGAAATTGAAAATGGAGCGCGCACCGCAAGCAGCAGCAGCAGCAACAGCAGTAGCATGGCATTCCTGCCGAGAGCAAAGGTGTCCGGAGCGCGGAGAGCACAGAGACGACCTGCGAACGGAGAGCTACCTACGGCTGGGAAAAGCCTACGATACGCGCACATTGACAGGAGAGTCGTGTCGTTCCAGAGTAGTAGCTGCACTTGGCCGCGCATGCGCGTGTCGTTGCTCTCACATTGAGGACGGCCGCTGCACTTGAGAGTCTCATTTTCATCCTTTGTCGTGTTCAAAGAGAGCGCGCTCTGTGTGCGTTTCCTCGGGCGGCCTTTTGTTTCGTGCTGTGCTGTGCCGTGCTGTGCTGTGCAAACAAGGCGATGAGCGCGATGCGAGTTTCTCAGCGCCACGGTTCGCCTGCTCGTCTCGGTCGCAAACACGTTTGTCACAAGAAAGCAAATAAAATTAGAAGCATCCTTGGGAGGAGAGAGGGTCTGTGGTTGGGCCCCGTCGAAGTTTTAGCTGGACAGACCCTTGCCGCGGCGCGCCACCGGGTGCGAGGACGCGAGGCCACCGTCGACGCAGAGGAACTGGCCGTTCACGTAAGACGCCTCGTCCGAGGCAAGAAAGAGAGCAACCTTGGCGATCTCGACAGGCTCGCCATAGCGCTGCATGGGGTTGATCTGGCCGACCTTGTCCCGAATGCCCTTGGCATCCACAATATCAAAGATCGGCTTGGTCATGCCAGTCTCAATGATGCCGGGGCAGATGCAGTTGCAGCGGATGTTGGTGCCAGTGCACTGGTTGGCCACGACGCGGCACAGGTTGATGACGGCCGCCTTGCTGGCCGAGTAGCTGGCGTCGCCGGCGCCGCTGCGCACGCCGGCCACGCTGGCGGTGGCCAGAAGAGCGCCGCCCGTGTTCTGCTCGTTCATCTTGAGAAAGGCGTACTTGAAGCACAGAAACACGCCCGTCACGTTGATGCGCAGCATCTTGTCGAAGCCCTCGGCCGTCTCGTCCCAGAACGGGCCGCCGAAGGCAATGCCGGCGTTCGCATAGCAGACATCGATGCCGCCGAACTCCTTGCAGCAGCGCTCCACGAGATCCTTGACCTGCGCGTCGCTGCTCACGTCGCACAGCTGGTACACCACGTTGCCCTTGCCGAGCTTGGCCGCCAGCTGCGCGGTCTCCTTGAGGCCGGCCTCGGCCACATCGGCTGCCACCACGAGACCACCCTCCTTGGCGTACTCGAGCACCGTCGCGCGGCCAATGCCGGACGCCGCGCCCGTCACCACGCACCGCTTGCCTTCCATGCGCCCCATGCTGCCCTCGCGCGCTGCTCGCTGCTCGCTGCTCGCTAGCTGGTCTGTATCTGATTCGGGTCTGGCGCTGCTGTTTTTGCCTGCGGCTGCTCAGTCCGCTCGACCTCACCTCTTCTAAACCCGGGTCCTCCAATGGGCACAGAAGAGGGAGGGGAGGAGGGAGGCTGACTAAGGAGCGGAGCGAGGAGCGAGCCCGGACGAACCCGTCTTCGTGGTACGCACGCACGGCTCGGCTGGGGCACTGGCAGACCAAGGCTTGTGCTGCGCGTTGGGGTGGACTGCGGTGGGCACTGGCCTGGCAGCGGACTCCGCATCACTTTGTACGCCTTTGTATCCTCAGGCCCTCATGCCGTGGTGTGACACATAAGTTACCGTGGTGGGTATGGCGCAACAAGGTAAATCAAAGTTGTCTTGGCGCGCCGCGCAGGCGCGCGCAAGGGGAAGGGATCTCGGGGTCAAGACCAACGGGAATGGGCTGTCGATAAGCGCAAGGGTGTGGCCTCAGACATACAGAATTGACCTGATTCTACAATGATGGGGGTAAGCAGGTGAGCAACGATCACTCGAGCAAGCACCGTAAGAGTGCGGTTCCTTGCGTCGCAAACTCTGTTTAGGAGCCGACAGGACAGATGTGATTCTCTCTGCCTGGGCGTTGTCATTTTCAGCGACGCAATGCTCCGTGAAGAGAGAGTCCGAGGACATCTCGCACGCTCAAATGCCTCCATCGTGCGCTGCTCGCTGCTCGCGATCTGCTTCAATATGGAGCTTCTCGTGTGTGTTTATGTTTGCGGCAAGCTTCGCCGGAGGCCCTTGGCGGGTGACTGCATGATGCTCATCTCCTTTGACCGCTTTGTGTGCGCCGCGATGAAGTTCCTGGCCGCCAACTCGACGTCGAGCAGCCACGAGGAACCAGGATTCGCGCCATTCGCCACAAGCTTGCACTTCTTGCTTCCCTGATGCTCCGCGACTCGCCAAACTAAGCCGTCCTCATCCTTGAACGTCCTCCCCGCGAGCGCCTCGCACAGCCACGCCGCTCACGCGCTCCGCGTGGTCGCGCCCTGCGCCTCCGTGCGCGCGTCGAGCGCCACTTCGCTGCTATTCCGCCTCTGCCCCCACTCAGCGCATACCATTTCGATCGGGGCCTGGTACCCGGGTGGGTGGGGAGTATCGCTGCAACATGAACAATGTGCAACAATTTGGACGGACTCGAGGACGGACTCCACCTACAAGCTCATTGGCCACATGATGGCCTGGTGGTAGAGTATCACATCAAAAGTCCTCCCGCCCTTCTCGGTGGCAAGTTCTAAGTAGGAACCTTTACAGCCCGCCTTCACTTCGCCGCGCTGAGCGCTCCGCTTCGCTTCGCCTCGGCTGCCCTCGCTCCGCGCCCCGCCCGCCTCGCCAGTCGCCTCGCCAGCCCGACCAGAGCGGCCTTGACGGCGCTTGTCGATTTGTGCGCTGCGGCAGCTCCGCAAGCCGGCGACTCAAGAGCCGCCTCCTCGGCTCTCGGCGGCTCCCAGCTCCAACTTCGAGTCGCTGGCCTGCGCCGTGGTCGCGCCCGTCACCGCGGCGTCACCGCGGCCGCCTTGTGCATCGGCCCTTCGCGGAAATGCCGAGCACGGCGCCCGGCTTTTCTCGCGCTTTTGCCGCCGCGCATCTCTGCTCCTCCACTGTAGGCCTAATCATTATAAATAACAAGACTGCTCAACTTGAAGTTCAACACGCCATTCGTCGGCAGCCTCAGGCAGGCAGGCAGGCAGGCAGGCAGGCAGGCAGGCAGGCAGGCGGCAGCAGATCCCAAGCGCGCGAGGGAGCGGCAGGCAGGCAGGCAGGCAGAGGCAGGCAGGCCCCGACGCGCAGGGCGGCCCCGCGGCGCGGCGAGCGGCAGAGCGCGTTCGCAGCCAGCCCCGACCGCGGGTGTATCATCTACTCATCATCCTCCGCTTCATGAGCACGATGCTGCGCGGCAGCAGCGGCAGCGGCTCCAAGTACATGTATGACCTGGTGGTCATCGGCGGCGGATCGGGCGGCGTGCGCGGCTCGCGCATCGGTACGTCGCGGCATCACGAGGCGGCGCTGAGGACGCGCGGGCTCCACGCTGGGCCGACCCTCGTCGCGCGCCGTTAACGTCCAACTGACTCACGCTCGGGCGAACTCGGACAGCTGCGACCCATGGCGCCAAGGTTGCGCTCATCGAGGCGTCCATGAGCCACGGCCCGCCGCACTACGCGGCCATCGGCGGCACCTGCGTTAACGTTGGTGTACGTGAACTTGGGACTTGGGAGGTTAACCTTACCTCCCCAAAGCCAATCAAAACAAGGAATCCAAATCGTGAAGGGAGAGAGCGCGCTGACGGTCGAGGATGACGCACACGTGCACAGTGCGTGCCCAAGAAGCTGATGGTGTACGGTTCGCTGTTCTCGCACGGCTTCCACGCCGCGGAGCAGTACGGCTGGGAGGGCGTGACCAACACGTCGCACAACTGGGCCACCTTCATGGAGAAGAAGAACAAGGAGATCAGCCGGCTGAACGGCATCTACGGGCGCATCCTGGGCAACGCCGGTGTGGAGACCAAGGAGGGTATCGGGCGGCTCAAGTCCGCGCACGAGGTGGTGGTGACCGGGCCAAACGGCGACGAGGAGGTACTCACGACCGAGCGCGTGCTCATCTCCGTGGGCGGCTGGCCCTTCAAGCCGGACATCCCCGGCGCGGACCTGGCCATCACGTCTAACGAGATCTTCTACCTGGATGAGCGGCCCGAGCGCCTCGTGGTGGTGGGCGGCGGCTACATTGCCGTGGAGTTTGCCATGATCATGGCTGGCTTCGGCTCCAAGGTCACGCTCATGTACCGGCGCGACCTCTTCCTGCGCGGCTTCGACCAGGACATGCGCCAGCATCTGGCCGACGAGATGGCCAAGGTGCCCAACATCGACCTGCAGTTCAACACCAACCCGGCCAAGATTGAGGAGAACCCGGACAAGACGCTCAAGATCACCACCGAGAACGGCGACGAGATCGAGGCCGACTGCGTTCTCATGGCCACCGGCCGTGTGCCCAAGACCGACGACCTCGGCCTCGATGCAGCCGGCGTAGAGACGCGCGAGGATGGCTCCATCGCGGTGGACGAGTACTCCACCACCAACGTTGACACCATCTTCGCCGTCGGCGACGTCACCGACCGCATTCAGCTCACGCCTGTCGCGCTCATGGAGGGCCACTGCTTCGCCGACACCGTTTACGGCGGCATGGACCGCAAGCCGGACCACGAGTACGTGCCCTCGGCCGTTTTCGCCGGCCCTAACGAGATTGGCTCCTGCGGCCTCCCGGAGGAGGAGGCCGTCGAAAAGTACGGCAACGTCACGGTCTTCAAGTCCACCTTCAAGCCCATGCTTCACACTCTCACCGACGTGGACACCAAGATCCTCATGAAGATCATCGTCGCCACCGACTCGGACAAGGTCGTCGGCGTTCACATTTGCGGCGAGCACGCTGCGGAGATGATTCAGGCCGTCGCCATCGCCATGAAGATGGGCGCCACCAAGAAGGACTTTGACTCCACTGTTGGCCTCCACCCGAGCGCCGCCGAGGAGCTCGTCACCATGCGCACTCCTTCCTACCGCTACGTGAACGGCAAGAAGGAGGCCAAGCTTTAGACGACAAAACGTTCGGTGGCCTTCCGCCTGCGAGCGACGAAAAACTGATTTTTCAGCACTGCAAGGCCCTTGGTTGGTCTCTTCTCACGGACGGACTTGGAGCATGCACCTTGCGACTGCACTGACAAGCGGGTCGCGGGGCGAGGAATAAACGATCTCCTTTTAGCACTGCAAAACCCTTCATGCCGTTGATTGGTAAGTCCTCTCAAAGATTTGGAACGTGCCCGTACCGCTGCAAGAGGCGTGACGGGTCGGCGATTTCGTCAAGATTTTCAAGCTGGAGAAGAAGATGCAGGGGTACCTGGTACCCTCCCTACCCGGTCCTTTTGCGAAAAAGATTTGTATTCTCAGATCAAAGTGTAGCAGCCAAGGCGCGCTCCTTGCGCTTGTCCTGAATGCGCTTGACGGCGGTAAGGTAGCCCCCAATGACCTTGTTGAAGGTGTGCTCATCGAGGCGCCCGAGCATAGCGGAGAACTCAATCCACTCGCGCCGAGACACCATGCCATCGCCATCCTTGTCGGCCCGCTCTAGCTGCGTCTGCGCCTCGTCCTCGGAGACCTGGCAGCCGTTCACTGCGTCGCGGGAAAGGAAAGCCAAGTCAGTCTTCATCGCCTCGAACTCTGCAGCCAGCCAGAGACTTAGGCAGACTACAAGAGAGACGCACTCGCTTCGCCGAGCGTCGCGAAGGAGCGAACGTCCAGGAACTCGCACTTGTCCGCGTCGAGCGCGTCGAAGAGCTCATTCAGGAGCGCCTCGTACGACGGGTGCATCGTCGCAGGCCGCGAGGGCGCCTCATTCCAATCTGCCCGCATAGTCCCGCGCCCGCCCGCCCCGCTTCACACCCCCTCGTGCCCATCCAGCCCACGATCATCCATCGCACCGCACCGCACCGCACCGCGCCGCACCGCTTTTTGGGCACTTTCTTTCCTCGCGCGCTCTTGTGTGAAGTGCTGGCACTGGCACTGGGAGTAACGGTTCCGATTCGTTGGAGAACGAACGCACCGGCGGCGCGCAAAGCTGAGAAAGCTCAGCCCAAGGTGCTCACCGTCATGGGCGACTCTGCACGGACTGCACTCAGGCTCAGCTGTGCGACTGCCAGTGCATTGCACAGGTAGACTTCAACTGCAGCTACTTGGTAAGTTATTACATGTCAGCACTACACCTCGTGCCACAAGTGGCGGGCAGCGGCTGGCCGCAGCGGCCGACTGGGAGAATGCAACGGGCATGCAGGCAGGACTCAAGATGGCGGTGCTCCGACGAAGGCCTTCCAATGCAACGGGGCGGTGCACGAAGGCATAACTCAGGTCCGAGCTCCGACATTTGATTTGACTTCGGCGTGGCCTACAACGCTCAGGCTGGTCCTAGCTAGCTGCCATCGATCCGGCCTGTCATCTCGACGGGGTGTGCGAGATCCGGCAGCCGGGGACACCTCAACCGGCAGCCGTGGCCGCGGACAGCTCAAGAAGGTAGCGCTTCCCGCCGCTGCCCGCAGGGTGTGCCGTGCCACGCCTCCCTCCCTCCCGGGCGGCGGCTCGCAAACTCCTCAAACAAGTGCCGAAAGCGCGGAATCAATCGCGCGGTCGCCCGACCGCCCGCACATCGTCATCGACGTGAGCGCGGGCGTGGAGAGGCCAGCTTACGGTGCGATGGCGGCGCTGCCAGCGGTGCCGAAGCTGGAGGCGGGTTTCGCGGCACGCAGCCGCCTGAACGAGGCGCTCTCCAAGGAGGAACTGCAGGAGCTCTATGACATGTACTTCGATAAGACCAAGCGCAAAGGTTCCGATACGGTGGCCAACTACACTGTGATGCAGCCGAACATTCGGAACTCGCGCGTCACCGGGACCTGCGTTGGCCAGGTTGTCGGCGAGGGCAAGGCAAAGATGATGGACCGCAGCATCTCGCTGGAGCGCGTTCTGCAGGACGAGGACTGCACCAGGCTCTTCTTTGCTTTCGCCACGGTCCGCCTGGTGAACGAAAACATCCTCTTTTGGCACGCCGTGGAGACATTTCAGAATAGCGACTGGAAGGCCAACCGTGTCCTGGGCATCGATGACCAAACCGCCAAGCTTGACCGCTTCAACTGGGCCAAAAACATCTTCAAGGAGTTTCTCGACGAACGCGCGCCCGTCGAGGTCTGCGTGCCGAGCGAGATGCTCGATGGGCTGCGCAAGCGAATCTTCTTTGGCGGCGCGGATGATGAAATCCCTGCGAGTCTATTTGTCGAGGCGCAAGCGCACGTCTTCCGCGACATGGAGAAGGGGCTCTTCCGCGAGTTCCTCTCCTCCCTCAACCACACCGGGCTCAAGCTCATTTCCGAGCGCCTCGAGCACTCCTCTGCGCCGGGGCTCGCCACGGCTACCGCCATGCGCATGACGGCGCGGCGCGCCACCTCGACTCGCAACGTGCTCGAGAGCAAGAAGTGAACGGCGATACGGAGACAGAGAAGACACGTGCACAACTCTATCTTTGTAATCTTATCGCGACTCATCAAAGGAAAGTTAAAATGGAAGTTAACATTATCAATCTCAGTGCGAAGTGAGCGGTTGGAGAACCGAACTCAGAGTCTCAGACCCTTGATGGCTTACGTGATGCTGGATTGTGGGAGGGTACTTGCTTGAAAGGTACGAAGTTGACGGGCAAGAGCGGGCTGGCTAGCTAGTTGCATGCGTCCAGGAGATGATAGTGCCTGCCCTCTCCCCGCAGTGGCTCAAAGGCATACAACGCGAGATCTATCCACTCGGGCCGCTCTGCGTCATCGTCGAAGCGAATGAGATGCTGAGGTCGAGACGAGGGCCCGCGTCGCCGCCGGACGTCCACGATCGTACCTCGCCGTGGCCGCTTACTCATTGACACCTGTACGCGCGAATTCTCGAGCTCCTCCAGAGAGCAAACGCGGCGGTCACGCCAAAAGTATACCTCCTGGGGGCCGGTGGGCGCCTTGCGTGTGCGAGGTTGCAAGTCAACATCGGCGGGCTGCGAACCTGTCTTTGCAGCTGGCGCGGGCCGACTCCGCTTCGCCTTCTGTCGCAGCTTGAGCTTGAGCTCTTTGCGCTGCGCAGCCTCCTCATCATCGTGCGTCGCGCTGCTGCTACTGTTACTGCTGCTGCTGCTGCCGTGCGCAGCGTCGCCCTCGGCTCCGCCGCCGCCGCCGTTCGGCGCTGGGTGCCAGATGCCGAGTCCATGCCGCAAGTCACGGCTCATTGGGCCCTTCCAGACGCTCCCGTCCGCCACATGATACACGCCGTGTCCGTGCATCGCGCCGTGGTCCCACTCGCCGTCATACTTGAGTCTCCCGCCAGCCAGCCAGAGCTCGCCCGCGCCGTGCGGGAAGCCGCTCGCGTCCGTATCGCCGATGTACTTGCTGCCATCGGCGCGCACGTGTGTTCGCCGCTCCAGCTCCGCCTGCTGCTCCTCCGCGAGTCGCGTCAGAGTCTGCATCCGCTCCAAGAACGCCGCGTCACCCATGACGTCGCAGATGCCGCCGCCCGGCGAAAGCCAAAAAAAGCGAACCAAGCAAGGTCCGCAGCGAGAGGAGACGCCAGGGCGACAGCGGCCAAGCGGGTTGGGGCGAGCAAGCAGGCGCCTGTCGCGACCGAGGCGCGACGGCGTCTAACTTAGATTTACATCCTCGTGACTGCCAGAAGTACGTCTTTGCCCGAGCCGCCGGAACATGATGGTACACACCTGCTGTTGGCTCGCGCCGCCGACGCGGAGGCACTGACTCTTGGCAGTGGAAGAGGGTCTCAATTGGTTGCTTGTAGGATACAATTAAAAGGCTTTGTCGGTTTATGTGTGCTCGTCCTGCTTGGTTGTGTTTGCTCATGTACTTCTTTCCTCATGTTTGCTCGGACTGCACAGGTTCTTTTTCCTCCCCTTTGCTCGTACTGCTTAAGCGTTCTCTCTTGCCTTCGTTCGGACTGCTTGGCGTCTTCCTCGCATCCCTGGTCGTGCTACTCCCACTACTATTTCTACTGTTGTTCAGCTTCACGCGCTCTCCGCTGCCCTTGTGCAAAGTGGGCAGTACCTTGGCGTCAAGCGCGAGCTTGACCTCGTCCATTTCAGGGACCTCATCACCAAAAGCCTGGAGCAGCTGGAGGCCCACGCCATGCTCGACCATCACCGCAGGATCGTTGACTTGGGTTGCCACGAGATGTCTTGCGGATCGCATGAGCCTTCGAGCCACGCGAGCGTGTTCGTTGCGCAGCCACTCCTGATGATCTGCGTCGAGAAGTGGGTTCTCGCAGGCCTGCAGAAAGCATGCCGAGCCTGGGTAGAGTGCGCATTCCTTATCAGCGGGCAAAGAAGACCTCGGTGCGCCTGGATCACGGCGCATGCGCAGAAAGGTGCGCACTGAGGGCTTGTGATGAGGCTGGTCCTGTGCGATGGTGCAGACGAAGGGGCCGCTCTCTTGCGCCGCCGCGCTCATGTCGTTTGCGCCGGCCCCGTCGCGAGGAAAGAATTGAAATACAGCTTCCGCGGGCGCCTGGTCCGAGGCAGCCTCGTCGCTCGTGCTGCCGGGCTCGACGTGACGATGAGGAGCTGTGCGCAAGGTCGCTGCCAAGGAGGAGAAAAAGCGCTGGCGGGAGGGGCAATCGCCCAGGAAGTGGATGGCGGCGACGCTGAGTGCCCAGTCAAAGCTGGCCTCGCGGAAGGGCAAGCCCTGCGACATGTCCGCCAAGACGGTGTCCGCGTAAGCTGGAGGCACGAGCGCCAGCATGGCCGGAGCAAGGTCGGTCCCGATGACAAAGGTATTGGGGCGCGCCTCGCGGACGGCGGCAACGCAGAGGCCAGAGCCGCAGCCGACGTCCAGGACCAGATCGGCGTCGGAGGCCGCGCGGGAGGGCGCAAGCAAGTCCAAGCATCTGCGCGTGAGGCGGCGCTGCGGAACCTGGTTCTTCTCCGTGTACTCTTTGGCGCGCTCCTCGTCGTAGTGCTCGCTCGCGGAGAAGCTGCTCTGCGCCTCGGCGTACCAGCGCCTGACGTCCACCAGGAGGTCGTCGAAGGAGTCGTACGGGCACGCGGGCGACTCGCGCAGCGCCTCTTGCGCCGCCTGCACGCGCTCGAGCGAGAGCTTGGGCCTCTTCGCCGAGAAGATGGTCCCGCTCGGGTCCGCGAAGGCCTGCAGCACCGTCTTGCCCTCGCCGCTGCCCTGGCGGCCCTCCTCCTCCTCGCCGTCCCTCGGCCTCTTGACGGACGCCCTGTTGCCCTTCTTGCGCGTGTTCACCGCGCGCATCATCCAGTCCGCCACGGACCTCACATCGTTCACGCGCGCGACGTCCACCTCTCCGATGCTCCGCCTGCTCTCCTTCGCAAACGCCCTCAGCACCACCTCCTTGCGGCGCTGCGCCTGCTCGCGCTGCGGCTGCTGCGCGTCCATCTCCGCGGCCAGCCCCCGCTCCCCGCCCGCGCGCGCTCCTCAGGCAGGCGCCCGGCCGCCCGCCAGCGCCGCGGGCGCTCTGCTCTGCAGCCGGGCCTCGCCTCGGGCCCGCCCCGCCCCGCCCCGCCCCGCCCGCCCGGCCTCGCCGCGCCGCCGCCTCGCCGCGCGCCGTGCGTCAGACCCGGCGCGGCGCCATTCGCGGCGGCGCGCGGCGCGGCGAGTCCGGCGCGGCGGGGCGCCGGAGAAGCGGTGGCGGAGATCGCGAGAAGGCGCGGAGGAGGAAGGCGACTGGGAGGAGGAGCGGGAGGAGGAGACAAGCGAGAAAGAAAGAAGGAAAGGCGGATCGCGCGGCGCGGCGCGAGCGGCAGCGGCGGCGGGCAGCGGCGGCAGCGGCGCGGCAGGATGTGGGCGTGGAGCGAGGGCCTGCGGTGGGGCCTGGCGGACGGCCTGTTCCGCGTGGGCGACTGCGCGAGCGCGGCGCCGGGCATGACGCCGGTGGACGCGCTGCCCGCGGGCAGCGGCGACGCGGCCGCGGCGGCCGCGGCGGCCGCGGCCGCCAAGGCGCGCCAGGCGCGCGACGCAGGCGAGGCCATCGGCACGGCGGCCGCGCCGTCGGCGGCCGAGCAGATGCGCGCGGAGGAGGCGCGCCGCGCGGCGCTCGGCGCGCCGGCCGGCGCCGCCGCGGCGCGCACCAACCCGGGCGCCTTCGACAAGGCGGACTCGGACGCCAAGCGCGTGCTCAACCCGGACGTGATTGAGGGCCTCAAGATCGTGGTGCAGAAGCCGCTGAGCCAGCGCTTCCAGTCGTCGCACGAGTTCATGCTGGGCGGCTCGGGCCAGCAGCCCAACAGCTACCACTTCGGCGCGACCTGCTCGCCCTTCGAGGGCGACGGCACCCTGCTCATGGCGCGCGTCAACCCGGCTGGCCAGGTTGATGCCCAGGTGCACCACAACCTGACGCCCAACGTGCAGACGCGCCTCATCGCCTCGCTCGGCTCGGACGCCTCGCGCGGCGTCGTGCAGGCCGAGGCGGAGTTCAAGGGCGCCGACTACACCGGCACCATCAAGGCCTCGCAGGGCCCGTACATCGGGTTCTCCTACTTTCAGGCCGTCACGGCCAACCTGGCCATGGGCGGCGAGGGCTTTTACCATCACTCCCAGGGCATGGCGCACGTGCTCGCGCGCGCCAAGTACCACGACGACGACCAGGTCGCCACGGCCACGCTTACCACTCTTAACACCGTCTCGGCTAACTACGTTCGCAAGGTCAACCAGCGCGTCAACCTTGCGGCCGAGATCGAGGTCAACCTCGCCAACCACGACTCCATCGCCAACATCGGCTGGGAGTTCAACCTGCGCCAGAGCCGCGTCACTGGCTCCTACGCGCTCGACGGCAGCACCGTCGCCGCGTCCGTCGTCCAGCACGTTGACCACGCCTTTGCCATCTTCTTCAACGCCATCCTTGACCATTCCAAGGACACGCACCGTGTCGGCTACGGCATCCAGATCGGATAAGCTAGAGATAGCCGCCACTCAACCACCACCCTTTTACGCCTTTACCGCGCTCGATAGCTGCAAGAACAAACTCGAAGAAACTACTACTGGTACCAGCGTATTGCTCCTCCCTAGCTAGCCCCCTTTCAACCACACAACCACCACCGTTACCACCACCAAGCCCATGATACCACACATCAAAAAGAAGCAGGAAACTGCACTCATGACTCGCTGTCAGCACCCACACATTACACACGCATACAGCAGCAGCACACCAGACACAGGCGGCAAGACAGGCCATGCACGCACGCCTCGTCGGCGCGATCGCTTCACTTCGCATCGCTTGCAGCGCCGCTCAGGCGACTCAGCCGCTTCGACAGCGACTTGCGCAGGGACAGCCGCGGCGCCGGGGCGCCCTCCGCCTCGTCGAGGGCGAGCGGCTCGTCAAGGTCAAGCGCCTCGTCGGGATCCACTTCCGCATCCGCCTCCTCGACGCTCACCTCGGCCAAATCCTCGGCCGTGATCGGCCCGCCGCGCACGATCCGGGCCTGCGAGTCGCCACCCAGCGCCGCCGGAATGCTCTCCCGCGGGATGTCCTCCAGCAGCTTGTCCAGCATGTCGTCGCCCTGCAGGACCTGCACCTTGCTCAGCGTGTTCTCCGCCAGGTTCGAGCTCATCGACTTGTACATGCGCTCGAACGTCCGGTGCACGCGCACGAAGAGGATGCGGTGGTAGGTCTCCGGGAAGAAGGGGTCCGCGATCTTGCCCATGGCCTTGACGAACTGCACCACGCTCGACAGCCAGCGCGTCACATTCTTGAGCGAGAACGCCGTGCGCCCGCTGTCCGAGCCCAGGTCCACAATCATGACCGCCTCGCCGCGCGGGTTGTCGCGCAGCGCCGCCTCCATCAAAAACACGTTGTGCCGCACCAGCGCGTCCATGCCGGCGTGCTTGATCAGCTGCGGGAAGTCCACCAGCGCTAGCCGGAAGTAGTGGATCGGCCTGCCCTCCAGGTCCGCGCCCGCCACGCACATGGGCCAGTGCCTCCGCACCAGGCGCGCCGCCGGCGACTTATCGCGCGGCCACGTCTCCAGGATTTCATTCGTCCCAAACTCCTCGCGCCACTTGGCGCACGCCTTGAGCAGCTTCACCACCTTGCGCACCTTGAGCTGGTGCCCGCGCAGGAACCGCAGGTACGTCAGCTCGCCCGCCTCCTCCAGCAGCCACTGCCTCCCCGGCACCCCGGCGGGCAGCGCCTGCAGCTCGCCCACGAGCGCCGCCAGCGCCGCCTCCTCTTCCGGCCCGGCCACCGCCATCCTCCCGCCGCGCCCCCGCCACCGCTGCGCTCCGCCGCTGCGCCCCTCCGCCGCCGCCGCGCGCGTGCTCGCCCGCTTCGATTTCTGCTAGACCAGGCCAGACGAGACCGCCGCGTGCACGTGCACGTGGCGCTTCTCACTCGCCTTGCTCACAGTCAAGAAGAAGAAGGGCAGGAAGGGCACGGCGCGCGCCCGTGGCCGGCCTCAGCTGCGCGGGCTGGCTGCCAGAACAGAACCGAGCCTGCGGCGGCGGGCTGCGGCGGGCTGCGCGCCGCGCGGCTCGCGTGCCTGGCTCGCCTCGCGGGAGCAGGCAGCTGCACGCCCGGCGCGAGGAGGCGAGCCGAGCCAAGGCCGAGGCAGAAGTCGGCGGCAGACAGACCGCCTTCACTCCTGCAAGCTCGTCCTCGTCCTCGTCCTCGTCCTCGTCCGCGCCCTCGTCCTCGCCGAGGCTTGCGTGCGTGCGTGCCTGCGTGCCTGCGTGCCTGCTTGCAGCGCTTGCGCGGCATGGCGCTCTGGAACGGCGAGGTCGCTGCAGAGCGAGCGGCGCCCGCTGGCGGCAGAGAGGGGGACGAGACCAGCGCCGTGGCGGCGCTGGACGGCGCGGATATCGTCACGGCGCAATTCCCCAACGGCGTGGAGCTCGAGCTGCGCGGCGCAGAGAACCTGCATGGCGAGGCGGGCGCGGAGAAGCTGCGGCGCGGACTGGCCCTGGCGCTGGGCTGCTTCCCGCTGGCGGGCGCCCGCGTCGTGGCCGATGACGAGTCGGACGAGCGCACCTGGCGGCTCGAGGCGCGCCCCGGGCACTGCGCAGCGCCGCTGCGTGTCTACGCGCAAGACGAAACGCTTCAGGTCCCGCACCTCCCCGTGCCTGGCCAAAAGGACGCCAGCGTCTTCGGGTCGCGCGTGCTGAGCGCCGCGGCCCAGGTTCGCAAGGACGACCAAGGCATCTGCACGGCGCGCATTGTGGCGGTGGGCTGCCACTATCTCTTCGACGCAACGACCATGTGCCACTTTTTGAACCTATGGTCTGCATGCACAATGGCGCACACGCTTGAGGACGTGCAAGCCGCGGCGCGGGCGTGGCCGCTGCACAAGGCGCGCGAGGCGCCCATGGTGGAGCCCACCGGGGCCGACGAGGAGGCGCGACTGTGCCGTGAGCTCGGCTTTGCGGCGCACCCGAGCGACGCAGCAGCCAACGAGCGCTTCGACACTGCCTTTGCAGAGGCCTGCGAGCAAGCCGCGCGCTCCGTGCCCACCGCAGACCGCGTGGTGGACTTGAGCGCCGAGGACGTCGAGGCACTCAAGGCCTTTGTGAGTGACCACTGCCTGGCAACGGGCGCCTGGGCGTCCACGCACGAAATTTTTGTCGCGGTGGTGGTACGCGCGCTCGCGGACACGGCAGTGGACGCCGACGGCGAGACGTGCGAGGTGCACTTCGGGCAGGTGGTCAACCTGCGCGGGCGGTCGACCTTCTTTCCGGACGCGTTTTGCGCCGGGAACCCGATCGTGCGTGCCAAGTGCGCCGTGAGGCTGCGCGAGCGGCGCGAGCGATCCGAGGCAGACTGGCTGGGCGAGGCCCTGGCCCGCGTGCACGAGCAGATGCGGGCGGCCGTGGCCCAGGAGCGCATCGACCTGGAATTCCGCCTGAATGCGAGTCTCTTGGCGCACGGGCGCGCCAAGGAGGCGTGCATGAGCCGGCCGTTCTCGGACGTCTTTCACCGCGAAGGCGTGCTCTTCAACTCATGGGTGGTGGGGCCGTGGTTTCGCGCAAACTTTGGCGCGGACGTCGTCGCTTCCGTGCAAGAGCCCGCCGGCACGGGCCACAAGGTGCTCCCGCACCTGGCACTGGTGCTGCCGCTAGACGAGCGCGGCGGGCGGCGGCTCGTGTTTAACTTGGCGACAGCGACTCGCCACGCCGCGGTGCTTGCGCTCTTGGAGACGGCCCTGCGAGCAGCCGGGCGGCCTGCCTGGCGTGTCCAGGCGCGGCCGCCTGACGCTGTGGGTGCCACATCGCGGAGCGAGCAAGTAGAAGAAGCAGTACAATAGCAGAGCATTGTGCGTGTGCGAAAGACGGGATCGGTCAGTCAAAGGATGAGGTTCCCGGAGTGCTCGTAGGAGGCGTTGATCTTCTTGAGCGCGTTGATGTGGGCCGCGGTGCGGAGGTTGCAGCCGTGCGTGCGGGAGGTCTCCATAGTCTTCTCGCAGGCGGTGGTCATGGTCTTCTCGCAGGCGGTGGTCATGGTTTCCTCGAGGCCGGAGCGCACAATATCGAGCTCGCTGGGGCCCGCTTGCCTGGCGGGTCTAGGCGCGGCGGCCTGACGCTGTGAGTGCCACACCGCGGAGCGAGCAAGTAGAAGAAGCAGTACAATAGCAGAGCATTATGCATGTGCGAAAGACGGGATCGGTCAGTCAAAGGAAGAGGTCCCCAGAGTGCTCGTAGGATGCGTTGATCTTCTTGAGCGCGTTGATGTAGGCTGCGGTGCGGAGGTTGCAGCCGTGCGTGCGGGAGGTCTCCATAGTCTCCTCGCAGGCGGTGGTCATGGTTTCCTCGAGGCCGGAGCGCACAATGTCGAGCTCGCTGGGGCCCTTGATGACGTTGCGGCGCGTGTGCTCGGGCAGCTCAATGGGGCGGCCCTCGTAGGTCATGGACTGAAGCATGAGGTCCTTGGACTGCTCCTCGAAGCGGCGCGTGAGGCGGCCGAAGCGGACGTGCGAGAGGTTTTTCAGCCACTCAAAGTAGGATACGGTGACGCCGCCCGCGTTGAGGATGAGGTCCGGCACGACGCTGATGCCGCGGCGCTCGAGCATGCTCTCGGCGGCCGGGGTGACCGGCCCGTTGGCCGCCTCGCAGACGAGCTTGGCCCGGATGCGCGCGGCGTTCTCGATGGTGATTTGCTTCTGAAAAGCGGCCGGGATAAGGACGTCGCACTCGAGTTCCAGGACCTTGGACACCTCATTGGAGCGGTAGACGCGCTCCGCGCCTGGGAAGCCGCGCAGCGAGTCGTTCTCCTTGACGTAGGCGAGCAGGTCGACCGGGTTGAAGCCCTGCGAAGAGAAGATCCCGCTGTTCATCTCGGAGACGCCAATGATGAGGCCGCCATTCTCGTAGATGTTCTTGGCGGCGAAGAAGCCGACGTTGCCGAAGCCCTGGATGACGAAGCGCTTCCCGGCAACGCCAGGCGTCATGCCGGAGCGCGTCATGAGGGAGCGCTGGTTCATAAATTCACGGATGCCATAGTACACGCCAAGACCGGTGGCCTCGAGGCGGCCGGCGATGCCGCCAAAGGCCGCGGGCTTGCCGGTGACACACGCGAAGGCGTTGACGTCGTTGTCGCCATAAATGGTGGCGTAGGTTTCGGCGATCCAGCTCATCTCCTTGGGGCCAGTGCCGAGGTCGGGCGCTGGCACGTCGATGGACGGCCCGAGAAACCCGGAGGATGCCAGCTCGCACGTGAAGCGGCGCGTGATACGCTCCAGCTCCTCTTCCGAGTAATCGTGCGGATTGATGCGAACGCCGCCCTTGGCACCGCCAAAGGGCACATTTACGACGGCGCTCTTGTAGGTCATGAGCGCGGCGAGCGCCTCGATCTCCTGGAGGTCGACGGACTCGGAAAAGCGGATGCCACCCTTGAGCGGCGTGGCGTGCGAGTTGTGGTGCGCGCGGTAACCCATGATGACCTCAATGGTGCCGTCCGACCGGCGGAACGGAAAGGCCACGCGGTAGACAGCGTTGGACCCACGCATGAACTCGAGCATGCCCGGGTCGATGTCCGTGTGCTGTGCGGCGCGATCAAAGAAGAGCTTGACCATCTCTAGGAAGCGCGGCTCCTGGCCCGCCTTGATGGGTTCGTCCAGGTCCGTCGGCTCGTTCTCGGGCCGGCCCACCGGGATGCCCACGCTCGGGTCGTCCACGTTCGGGATGTCCACGCGTTCGCCGCTGCCGAGCCAGAGTTCCTCCTTGAGCGAGGCGGCGCGCCGCATGTCCTCCCGCTTGGACGCCGCGGCGCCATCGTCCTGCCAGAGCGTCTCCGACAGCGACCCGACGCGCATCATGCGCGTCCACTTGCGCGACGATTGCCGCTGCGGCAGGAAGCGCTGCCCGGGCCGCGGGATGGCGCCGCTGCGACGCGCGGTAGCCGCAGGCGGCATGAGCGGCTCTTCCTCCTCCTCCTCCTCCTCCTCCTCGTCCTCCTCGTCCGGCTCTTCGTCCGGCGTCTCTGCATCGATCACGCGTCCGCCCGAATTGAGCGACGGTCGAGGCTTGCCCAGATTTGGCTGCTGCTGCTGCTGCTGCTGCTGCTGCTCTTGGTCTGCGTCCCAGGCTCGGGCGCGTCGCTCCTTCTGTGAGCCGCCGCCGGGCGGCGGCGTCGCGCCGGGCGTCGCGCCGGGCGGCGCGCCTGGTAGCCGAACCTTCTTGCGGCGCTTCTTAAGCGAGGACAGCCGCATGGCCTCCTCGTCGCCCTCGTCGTCGGGGCCGCCGTCGCTGCGGCCGCCGCCGCCATCGTAGCCGCCATTGTAGCCGCCCGCCGCGCTCGCCAGAGCGCGCCAGCTGCCGCTGCCGCTGCCGCCACCGCTGCCATGGCCGGCGCCGCGCCACGCCGGCCCGCGCACCGCCGCCGCGCGCCACGCCCGCGCGCCGGCCCGCGCGCCCAGCAGCATGGCGCCCCGCGCGCGCGCGCGCGAGCGCTGCGCCGCGCCGCGACTCGACTTTGCCTGCCTCCTCCGCCGGCGCCGTCGTTGACGGGCGAGAACGAGATACCCGCGCCGCGGCCGACCTGCGCCTCGTGGACTCCAACTGCGAGCTCCACCTGGCCAGCGCCCCGGGCCTCTCTCTCTCTCTTCTCTCTCTCTCTCTCTCCCTGCGCGCCTCGCGGCTCGACTTCGGGCGTCCAGCCTGAGCCATCCCCCTCAGGAGTTGCCCAGCATTGACTTGTGCATGGCGACGATCATCTCGGGCAGCTGCACCGCCGCGAGGCACTCGCAGACCAGCTGCGACAATCAGTCACTCGTGCGTGCAGGGGCGAGCACTGCAGACGAATGCAGAGGAACAACAACGTGGAGAAGGCCTAGACTGCGAGCACGCGTCGGTCTCGAAGGAGAGGCGCTTGCGGGAACGGCCTTGCGAAGCTCCAGGCGCCTCCAGGCCGCACGGGCGCTGCCTCTCGAGCTTGTGCTGCTGCACAGAGGGCACTGGCAAGGCGCCTCTGCAAATCGCTGATTGCTAGACCATCTCGGACGCGCGTGCGTGCAGCGGGCGCGCGGCGGCGCGGCGCGGCACGGCGCGGCGCGGCACGGCGCGCGAGGGCGGCGCGAAGAAAGCCGCAGGCAGGCAGGCAAGCAGGCAGGCAGACAAGCAGGCAGGCAGGCAGGCAGGCAGGCAGGCAGGCGACGGGCAAAAGCATGTGGTCGGCGCTGCGTCGCCTGCTGCCCGCGCCGAAGCTGCCGGCCGGGCGCAGGCTGCAGGAGGAGCGCGACCTGGCGGCGCTGGCGGTGCTCTTCACGGTGCCGGGCGCCGGGCGCGCGTCGGCGAGCGAACGGCGCGAGCTCGAGGCGCAGGCCCTGCAGGAGCCGGAGGCAGCGGCACCTGCAGAGGCGCCCGCAGAGGCTGCTGCTGCTGCTGCAGAGGACGAGGCCGAGGCGCGCTTCCAGGCCGAGGTGGAGCGCGTCATGGACCTCAGCGTGGACGCGCAGAGGGATCTGGTGAACAAGCATGTGGAGCTGCAGCTGGAGCAAATGTTCTCCGCGCTGGAGGGCGCGTCGGCGGCCGCGGCGGCACCGAGCGCGGACCCGCGCATGGCGCTGGGCGTGGCGGACGCGGGCTTTGAGACGCCGGCCGAGGCCGCCATGGCGTCGTCGCCGGTGGAGCAGCACCTGCAGATCGTGGAGGGCTACTTGCAAGAGCACTATGGCATGGTTCCGCGCATCGCGCCGTCGAGCATTGAGCACCCTTCGGCGGGCGACGGTGTCTTCGTGCGGGGCAAGGTGGGGTCTGGTCGCGTGGTGGCGCTTTACCCCGGGTACCTGTACCTGCCGTTTCAGGTGCAGCGCATCACAGACGCGTACTTTCGCGAGAGCGCGGCGGAGTACTCGGACTCGCAGCAGCGGTTCGAAGACCTCTTTGGCAGGCCGGAGCAGCGCAACGTGTATGCGACGCAGCTGCTGGACGGGTCAATCATCAACGCGCGCTGGGGGAGTGTGTCGGTGAAGCCGAACCTGTACGCGGTGGCGCACAAGGTGAATCACCCACCGCCGGGTGCCGAGCCGAACGTGATGCTGTGTCCTTTTGTGTTTCGCAAGAGCGAGGTGGATCGCTTCGACCGGGCCGGGCGCCACTTTCGGAGCTACATCCCGAACGCCTTTTTGAAAGACGCCAAGGTGGCGCCCGGCTGGTGGTGGACATTGGCCGGCGACAACGACGTCCTGATTCGCTCGCTCGCCTACGTGACGACGCGGACCGTGGAGGACGGCGAGGAGCTCTTTGTCAACTACCGCTTTGACCCCAGCCGACCGCAGGAGTTTCCAGACTGGTACCACAGCGTGGACCCGGAAGAGGACGCGCTACGTTGGTCCTAGCGTGAACACGGAGCCCCTGAAACCGATGCGTTTGAGCCCTGTTTGACGGCGTTGGAGGCCGCGGCGTGGGCACGCTGCGGTACCTGGTATCTTGTGTGCGAGAGAACGTGAAGGCAAGCGTAGCCCTGCAGAGCCCTGCCCGCTCGCTCGCTCGCTCGTGGCAGCGCGTGAGAGCAGGCAGACATGCGGGTCGGCCCGGCCAGGCCTTGCACGTGTTCGCGCGCACGCGCGTAGGCCGGCCCAGACTCCGAAAATGAAGACGCTTCGGCCTGCCACGGAACTCACACCTCACCATAGAAAGAAAACAAACAAAACCATGGGAAAAGAAAAGAGCTGCAGATATTTTGTGACAAGGCGAGACCTGCTCGACGGGTTGGTTCTAATTAGGATACGCAATCACGAGAAGGCTCATTCAGACCGAAGTCATGTCGGACGAGTTGGATTTTAAAATCAAATGGAACGGGCCGAAGCCGTCGTGTCTAAACGACAACAACGCCCGTAGCATGCGAAGAGGCGGTGCGCGACATGGCCGCAGGCACCGGGGCCGGGGCGGTCATGCCGTGGTCCAGGCCGAGAACAAGGTTGTGATGGTCCTCGACGGCGACGTCGACGTCGACGTCGACGTCAGCGTCAGCGTCGGCATCGGCATCGGCCGGGATGGAGTCCGTGGAGTCGGTGCGCACTTCGAAGTCGTCAGCCGGGGCACAGGGGTCGACGGGCTCGGCGATGTTGACGCAGTTAACGAGCTCGCCGAGGTCGTTGATGACAGAGCAGACACCGAAGTGGACGTGCTTGGAGACGGTGCACTCCGAGTGCTTCTTGACGCGGCGCTTGCCAGCGGCAGCCTCGGCGGCGCAGGCGGCGCACTTGAGGATGGACTTGGGCTCGCACTTGTCGTCCTTCTTGGCGAAGACGTGGCGCCAAACGCTCACCTTCTTCCACAGAAGACCAGCGTGGGGCTCGAGGCCACGGCTGCAAGTGTGGCCGTTCGTGCAAGGGCGGTGGCACGAAGAGGACCTGCGGCGCGAGTGACGGTGGCCGTGGCGGCCATGGCGGCCATGGTGCGTGTGCGCGTGCGCGTGAGACGGGCGGCTGCGGTAGCGGCTTGCGTGGCGGTGGTGGTGCGCGTGGTGGTGGCGCACGTGGCGTCGCTGCGGCGGCCGCGGCGGCGGCACGCCGAGCGGGTGCTGCTCGTGGTGCATGCGCGCGGCGCGGTCCGCCCTGGACATGGAATGGCTGCGGCCCTTGCCGCTGGAGCCGCCCGAGGACGAGCTGCTCGTGGAGCTGGCGCACGAGTCCTCGTGGTTGTGATCGTGCTCCTCATCCGAGGAGTGGTTGTGCGGGGTGAGCACCGAGGGCATGCTGAGGGACTTGCGCAGGCGGGCCCAGATGCCGCCGCGGCCCGCCGCCGCGGCCGCGGCCGCATCCGAAGTCGAGTACTGGCGCTGACGCAGGCGGTGCGAGGAGAAGGAGTCGGACCCATGCGAGCGCGAGCGCGACGAGCGCGAACGGCTGGCGCCGGCGTCGTCGGCGTTGTCGTCGTCCACGCGGTCGTGCTCGTCATCGCCCTCGCCCTCGCTCTCGCTGCTCTGGCGCGAGCTGCGGCGGCGGTGCGGACGGTGCTGCGCGGCGTGCGCGCGGCGCGTCGACTCCATCGCGGGCTCCTGCAGGTCGCGCCGCGCCGTGTAGAAGCACTGGCGCAGGTAGGTGCCGCCCGTGTCACGCACGCGGTGCACGGCGTGCGCATTCTCGTCGGACGGGTCCAGCAGATAGCTGACGAGCGCGGCGCGCTCCTCCGAGTCGGTCCCGACGACCGTCTCGAGCGTAGACTGCAGCTCCGCCGGGCGCATGAGTTTGGCGCTCTCGGCGAGCGCGAACACGAGCGACTCGCGCAGAACGTGCGCGTCCGAGGCCAGCGTCACCGAGGACGAGTGCACCTTGAGCGACCGGATGTGCGTCAGGATGCGCGGCTTGTCCAGGGTGTCAATGTGGTGCCGCAGAGCGCGGCTCGTGAAGATGGCCTCCGGAACGACCTCCGCGACCACGGCGGCGCCGTCCTTGGCGCTGCCGTCGACCGGAGCGGCCGTGGGGGGGCTCAGGTCGCCGATCGGGCTGCCCACCTCCGGGACCTCGGGCTCCTCGGCGGTCTCGGACGCCTTGGGCTCCGCAGCGTCCGCCTCGCCGGCGTCCGCCTCGGCCATGGCAGCGGAGGCAGAATCGTCCTCCTTGGTCTCCTCGTGCTGACCGAGCTCGCGCGCTGCCGGCGCCCACGAGTACTTGCTCTGCAGCTGCTCCACGGCGACCCAGTCGCCTCCGTCCGCCAGCTGCCCGCGCGTGACGCCCAGCCCACGCTCCGACGCCGCGTCTGGCGGCTCCGGCCACTTGGCCTCGCGCTCCGCGTCCTGGCCGCGCGCCGGGCCTTGCGCCGCCACGCCGCTCATCCGGTACTGCCTCGCTCGCCGCGTGCGCTCTGGGTCTCCCTCCTCCCGCTCGCGCTCGCGGGCGAGCGCCTCCTCCGGCTTCTTGCGACTAGTAGCTTTACAAGTGGCAAGGCGGCCGCCTTCCTCGCTAGCTCCCAGCTAACCGACCACCGCCGCCGCTGCCGCCGCGCACACGCGCCGCCGTTCAAACGAGCAGGCAGGGCAGGACGCGCCGCGCGCGCAACGGCGCCGCCCGCTGTCCTACGCCGGCCACGCGCCGCCGCAGGCCCTCCCGCGCCGCGCGAGGCGGCCTGAGCTTAGCGACCCGCTGCGCTGCGCCGCGCCGAGCTCGCGGTTTGAAAAAGAAGCGCGAGGCCGGGATGGCTGACTTGAGTTGAGTGATGCGGATGCGCGCTGACGGGGAGATGAGGAGGCACTGGCCGCGTGCCGTGCAGGCTTTGCCCGCGCCGCAGCCGAGGCGCAGCCCTCCGCTGCTGGACTGCGCTGCGCTGCGCTGGGCTGCGCTGCGCTGCGCTGCGCTGCGCGCTGTGCTGCGCTTGGCTTGGCTTTGCAGGCCTAGGCTTTCCTTCCTCGCTCGCGCCACGCGGCAGAGCCCTCGGTGTCGGTGCAGCGTCCGACGACGAGGCCGCCTACGCCGCCTCTCCCGCTGACGCCGGACCGCGATCGCCGCCGCCGCCCGCGAAGCCCCTTCGCCACGCTGCCGCGCCGCGCCGCGCCGCGCCGCCACCGCGCCGCGCCCCTGCGCTGCCTGCTCCGCGCCCCGCGCGCGCCGCGCGCCCTGCCCGCCGAGGCGCCGCCCGCGCGCCGCGCGCCGCGCGCTGCCGCCGCCGCGCCGCGCCCTGATGCAGGAATGATGCCGCCGTGCCGCGCGCGGGCGCCGGCGGAACTCTTGGCTTGGCTTGCTTGGCAAGCTGTCACTGACAGACAGAGCACTGAGAGCAGGCAGGCTCCCTCCGAGTCCGAGTCACAGCCTTGGCCAGCGAAGCGAAGCCTGGAAAGCGGCGAACTTGAAAGCCACCTCTTTTCTGGCAGCTCCGCTCCAGCGCCGCCGAAAGCTGCTGGCCGCGACTGGCCCGCGTCGCGTGGACGCCGTAGAGGCTGCTGCCAGCCAGTGCTTGCTGCCAGGACTGGCCGTGGCCGGCGGGAAGTAGGTGGCCGGCCGGCCTAAGGCGCCGCAGCCAGTGGCCTCGCCGTCCGCCGCGTGCCACTGCAGTGGTGCGGGGCGGGCTCCGCTCCTCGTCCGAGTCACCAGTGCCGGGGTCCTTCTCGTCCTTGACAGCAGCTACTACTAGTAGTACTAGCTCGGGCTCAGGCTGGCTGGCCGGCGAGCGCGAGAGACGAGCGAGCGAGCGAGCGAGAGCCGAGCTTGCAGTACCGCACTGGCACGGACGGCGCGCCACACTGCACGCGGCCACGGCGGCGCGTCGCAGCGAGAGCGCGGAGGTGGTGTAATCTATGTGGATGCGCGCTGCGTGCTCGTGAGGCCGGCGCTGCCACGGCGGCTGCAGACAACTGCTGCCGGCGTCCGGGCTGTTGTGCTGCAGCTGCACGCAGGGCCACTGCACGGCTGCACGGGACGGCGCAGCAAGGCCGGCAGGTGGCCAGATGTGGCCGGCCGGGCCTGGGTGGCTCGCGAGAGACCTGCTGGCAGGCAGGCAGGCAGGCAGGCAGGCAGGCAGACGTCTGGCTGGCGGCCACGGCGCCGCGGGCGTGAGCGCGGAGGTCTGCGTTCAACGACGAAAGGGGACTGAATCACGGTTCGATACGCAGGGCATGCAGCGAGGTCATCGCCAACGAGGTTCCAGGAGGAACTTGAAGGTGGGCTGGCTGGCTGGCCTGCACTGCCTCCGGGCGCCACTGGCTGGCTGCCGCCGTGCATGAACTTTAGCTACTCGCTCGCTCGCTACTAGCTCTAGCTCTAGAGCTAGCCAACAGCTGCTTGTCCCGGCCGCGCCCGGACGGCGGACGCCGTCCCATGCTTGGCCAGCTGTCGCCACCATCCTGACATTCGCGGGCCCCGGACGTTCACGATCTTTTCGCCTTCCTCCAGACCTGCGCAGCCCAGGCCGCAGCCAGGCCGCGGCCAGCCCAGCGCACCTAGGCTTGGCGCCGCCCTGCCCCGCCCCACCCTCCCCTCGGGGCCTCGCCGACCCGCTGCGCCTCGCCTCGCCTTCGTCGCCGCGAACAGCGCCACGACGTGCGCGCGTGGCGTCGTGCCCGGCCACGCCTGCGACCGCGGAGGCCGCGCTCAGCTCAGGCGCCTACGACTAGTACTTGCTTGCGCTGCACAAGTCGAAGCTGCCGCAGCTCGCACTGCCTCCGAGTCGCGGCGAGTCGCAGGCAGGCAGGCAGGCACTGGCAGGCAGGCAGGCAGGCAGGCAGGCAGGCAGGCCGCAGGCAGGCAGGCGGGCTCACAGTGACACGGCCTGCCGCTCGTGATCGCTGGCAGCCGGGCCCGCGCGGGTCGCCATGGCCTGTGTTTTCGGGTCCAGCCGCTGACCCGCGGACCTCGCCACCTCCGTCTTGTGGCACTGGCAGGCAGTCGCGGTCGGTGGCTGTGTGGCGGACCTCGGCTGGCAGCTGGCCGCGATCGTGATGCCGCTCTCACTTGAGACAGTTGCTCCGGCTTGCCCGGAGCTGGTCGCGGTGATAGCTGGCAAGCTCTCCGCCAGTCGCGCTGCAGCCCGGCGTGCGGAATGAAGAAATAAATGTCTTGCCTTGTGCGGACAGAGCTCGCTTGCACCTCGCAAGTTCGCACGCCGAGTCGGAGCCTCGACTGCTCGGAGTCGGCGCGGCCGCGAACAGGGTCTCCCGGGCCGGACCCGAACCCGAGCGAGCTCGCACCGAGAATCGTGGAGAATGGATCTGCTTTTCAAAGCAGGCCTGAGGCTCCGCCACAGAAGGTGACCGATGAAGGTATCTTTTGGCCAACAGAAGGCCGATGAGCCTCTTGGATCTCGGGCCTGGTCGTGCATCAACCAAGCGAGCAGGAGATGGATCTGCCCGTAATCGCGGGCACTTCAAGTTGAGAGCATCGTCGAGAATCGAGATAAAGCTTGAGAAGAAACGACAAAGTAGCGGCCGCCGCGACCAATGCGATTGACCGCGGCTGACCGCGGCTGACAGGCCAAACTTGAACATGTACACATCATTTTCGCGTAGGGTAGCTCTCTCAATTTGAGCTCCAAGTAATCCTAACCTAACCTGAGCTCAACACCAAGGCGAAGAAGGCCAAGCTCAGGCAAGGTCGTCATACGAGTACTGCTGCTGCTGCTGCTGCTGCTGGTTGTTCTTGCGCTTGGTCTTGCCGCCGAGCGCGTAGAACTTGTCAACGAGCGCCTGCATGCCGTTGCTGACGGGGGAGGCGCGCGACGCGGCGGCCGAGGCGGCATCCTTGGGGGACTTGGCGGCGGCGACGCGCGAGGCGAGGCTGGCGTCGACGTCGTCGCGGTCCTTGGACTCCTCGTCGTAGCCGTTGATCTCGGGCCCCTGGGCGGCGGTGGCAGCTGCTGCGTGACGATGGGCGTGGGCGTGGTGCGTATCCGCGTCGTCGCTGCCACTGGAGCCGCTGCTGTCGTCGCGACCGAGGTCAGAAGCCTTGGCCTCGCGCATCTTGTGCTCTTGGGCGTCGTCGTCGTCGGCGTCGACCTTGGCGGCGCGGTGCTGGTCGACCTCGGTGCGGCAAGGGCGGGAGTAGCCGCGCGCGTGGCGCAGGAGCAGGTGGCGCAGGTCCTGCACATGCACAGAGCGCTGGGTCTCGAAGGCAAAGTCCGGGTCCTGCAGCGGGGCGCGCGTAGGCTCGTCGCGCGGGCAATAGAGGCTGGCCAGGTACGGGTGGCGAATGGCCTCCTCGACGGTGAGGCGGCGCTCGGGCTCGAAGACGAGCAAGCGCGAGGCGAGGTCGATGGCCTTGGGGCAGCAGCCCTGCAGCAGGCGCGAAAGCGGGCGCAGCGGCTTCGGGTACTGGTGCGAGAGGTTGTGCAGGTAGAGCTGCAGCTTGGGGCTGCGCGCGCTGCGAATGGTGGACTCGGGCGGCGGGCCGAGCACCTCGCAGATGCGCTTGAGCAGGTCGTACTGGTCGGCGCCAGGGAAGAGGGGCTTGCGCAGAAGAAGCTCCACCAGGATGCAGCCCACGGCCCACATGTCGAGCGCCTTGGTGTAGGTGCCGGCCTCGCAGACCACCTCGGGCGGTCGGTACCAGCGCGTGGCCACATAGTCCGACATACAGGCGCCGTCGGCGCGCGAGAGCTCGGGCAGGTCGAGGCGCGCCAGGCCAAAGTCGCAGATGCGCAGGTCGCAGTTTGAGTTCACCAGCAGGTTGCGCGGCTTGAGGTCGCGGTGGATGATGTTGGCGCTGTGCACGTACTTGAGCCCGCGCAGGACCTGGTACAGGAAGAACTGGCAGTGCTCGTTCGTCAGCTCCTGCGGCGACTTGATGATGCTCGTCAGGTCCGTCTCCATGAGGTCCAGCACGACGTACAGCGTCGTGCTCAGACTGCTCGGCACGGTCCCGGCGCCGTCAGCGCCGTCCTTGGCACCACCATCCTTGGCCTCCTCGGCGCCCTTGGACTCCTCCGCCTCCGACCCGCCGGACCGCTCGCCCATGGCGCGGGCCACGGCCTGCTGTGCCGCCTCTGACGGGCAGATAATGTGCTGCAGCGGGACGATGTTCTCGTGCTGCAGCGTCGTCAGGAACTTGAGCTCCCGGAACGTGCGCTTGCACGAGTTCGTGCGATCCATGGCGCCCGCGATCTTCTTGATGGCCACCAGCTTGCCGGTGCGCCGGTCCTGCGCGGAGAACACCACGCCATACGCGCCCTCACCGATCTTGTCCAGCACCTTGTAGTCGTATTCGGTCATCATCGCCACACTGGTCGACCGCGTTGCGCGCGAGCTGCTCTGTCGCGAGCTGCTCTGCCGCTGCCGCGACGAGGCGTGCCGCGACGACATCTCCGCCCTCCTGGCCTGGCCTGGCCTGCGCGCCTTGGTGCCTGCCTGCCTGCCTGGCCTGCCTGCCTGCCTCGCGGCGAGCGCGCAAGCGACCGACCGATGGAGAGCAGCCGACCGACCGACAAGCACGCGATCGTGCCCGCGTGCCCGGAAAGCGAGTCTGGCCTGGCCAGCTTGCAGCGACCGAGGCCTGCGCACGCAGCCGCAGGCAGGCGCGCGCCGCCCAGCCGTCGATCCGTTGGGACAAAGGTGTGCGGAGTGGACGGCACTGCACTGCAAGTCATGGTCACTGCAGTCACTACTTATCACAGCACAGAGCAATGAAGGCGGCCCCGGCAACCCCTCTTCCGCGTCCGCTCGGCGGCCGGTGGTGGCCAGTGGCGGTGTGGCCGGCTAAATTTTCTGACATGAGGCCAGGCTGCCCGGACACTCGCGAGAGCCGCTGTGCTGTGCTGCTGCAATCTTCGCTAACTGTAAGCTACGCAGTCGCCTGATTGCATGCCTTATTTTGCATGCATATCCGCTCAGGCTGACGGCCACCGTCCTGCACGCGCTGCGCTTCGCTTCAACTACAGACGCCTGCTAATTCGTACCGCTAGGAGGCCGTTCGAGGCGGGCACGGCCGCTCCATGCGCGGCTCGAGGCCACTCGGCCTCGCGCAACGACCCTCTTGCGTTAAAAAAGGTTTGGCTGCCGCTCACAATTTTTTTTTTTCCTGCTGGCCGCCGGATCTCGGCACCGGACGCAAGCCGGGAGCACGCGGTCACGATGGTGCTGTGACTGTGATCTGTCGTGATCGCAGCGGCCAGCACCGCCGCACCGGCGGTGGCGGCGCCGGTCCGGCCGTGACTGAGCGACCTGTCAAGGGTGACCCACGCCGACTGCGCACACCATTCTCCAATCAACACACAGTCAAGCAGACTGCCGCCATCGCCTCTGGCTAGCTAGCTAGAGCCGTAGCTGGCTGAGGTTGGCAGGCAAGCGAGCGAGCGCTGGCGCGACCAGCGAACATTAGCAAGACGTAGCGCGCAAGCAAGCAAGCGAGCGAGCAAGCAGCTCGTTGTATCCGTACTCGCGCGCGCGCGCGCACAAGTCTGGAAAGGGAGGAGGAGGGCGGGCAGCTTTCGCTGGCGAGCGATCTGCCCAGTCCGGCCCTAGCACGGCGCTGACGCCGGCCTTGCTGGGCCGTTGCGTGCACGAAGCGTCTCCGCGCGCGCTACGTCGCCGGCGGCGCTGCCATGGAGGTCTTTGATGAGCTCGTGCAGCAGCCCGACGAGAATGGGCTCATCGACCAGAGCCACCAGGCATGGGCGTCCGTGGACGAGTCCATTTGGTCGTGGACGGAGAAACTCTTCAGCCTGAACGTCTCCTTCAACAACCTCACAGCGCTATCACCAAGTCTGGGCAGGCTGGAGTTCCTACGCGAGCTCGACATCAGCCGCAACTCCATTGAGGTGCTACCTGACGAGCTCGGCAAGTGCACGCGACTACGACTGCTGCGCGCAAATGGGAACCGCCTCAAGACCGTTCCCGCGTCTATCGGCCGCTGCAAGCTGCTCGAAGAGCTCTACCTCTCCGAGAATGGCATCACCGGCTTGCCAGAAACCATTGGCGAGCTCGTTGTGCTCCGTATCTTGCACTTGCAGAACAACGAGCTCGCCGAGGTCGCGCCGGAGCTCGGCAAGTGTCTTTCGCTCCAGGAGGTTGATCTTTCCGGCAATGGCACCATCACAAATTTGCCACAGCAGGTCCTCACGGACGCCGATATCATCCTCTGGCTCTCGAGACACAACCTTGGCCACAAGACCTGTGTCCTGGAGCTTGAGGACACCAATGACGATCTTGAGCAGGCCGCCGAGCTCCACGAGCAGGCGCAGGCTCTTATGCGCAAGGAGATCGAGGCGCTACGCGCAGAGAACAAGAGACTATTGAGTGAGCGCCCAGAGAATTTTCTGCGCTTCCTCGCCAAGGCCGACGACGTCAAATCCAAGCTTTGCGCGATTAGCTGACCTACACAAGCAGGGCTAAAGCCGCGTCGTCGACGTCTTCCAGTGAAGAAGAGGAACCATCGAGAGGTCTTGCGCCTGCGCGTGCGACACACATGTCGGGGTCGGACCTCGACCGCTGAGCTGTCCAAAATGTAAGCCTGGCGCGCTGAAGAAGTGAAGGCACAACGCGAAATCCTGTGCGGGCGTGGGGCCTCAAGCATCAAGACTGACCGCAGCCTGAAGCTAGGGTGAATTGCTGAGCTGACCGAGCGAGATCAGATCACGTGTGCTCTGGTGAGACATTTTCTCTGCACACTGAGACAGACCGCAGCTCAACACACTCCACTGGGACTCGCGTGAGACTGATGTTGGTTTGTGGCTTCTTTCGAAATCGCTGCCTGCCAGCTGCAAGAATGACCGGCACAGCAACAAGCTTGAGAATGCAAATAATCTTTTTTGGCTTTTGTGTTCATATACAGGCATCCTTGAATGAAGCGCGCCAGGCCTCATGCGGAGCGTGGCGCGAGCTTAGTTGCGCTTGCGCTTGAGCGTGCGCAGCGATCCCAGGCGAAGTTCCTCACTTCTCCTCGTCGCTGTCGTAGTTCGGGTCCTTCTTGCTCATGGGCGGCAGCTCCGACTCGCTGCCGGGCGTGCCCCAGGTGAACTTGCCGCCGCCGCCGGCCTTGCTCACCTCCTTGCCGCGCCCGGTCCCAGACGCATGGCGGTCCTTCTCGCGCTGCACCTTGGGCATCTTGCTGTCCGCGCTTCCGCCGCTGCTGCTGCTGCTGCTGTCGCTGCTGCTGTCGCTGCTGTCGCTGCTGCCGCTCGCTCGCTCGCGCTGCGCTCGCTGCTCCTCGCGCTTTGTTGCTCGGATCGAGTCGAGTCGAGTTCTGGATTTGCTTTCAGACTTTTTGATCTGATCTGATGCAATTTCGCGCTCCCAGTGGCGCTCCCCCTGCTCTGCACTGCGCGGCGCCCTCCCCTGACCGCCACTGACGCCCCAAACCGTCCGACTGCCCCCACCCGCCGCCAGGCTTGGCCGCCCCTCCCTCCCCCTTCTCCTCTGCGCCCGGATCAGGCCCGCCCAGAGGGGAAAGCCCGCGGAACGGCGCCGACGGATGCGCAGAACATTCTCGAATGCGTCCAGCCTCGGGACACCTACTGAGCGGCGGAGGGCCCAGCTGCCGCAGAGGCCGCGGGGGGGGGCGGGCCGGCCGCTGGAGCGGAGGATTTCGCGACTGCGGGCGCCGGCCGGCCGCCGGGGGGGGGACTCCGGCGCCGGGTCCTGCCTGGACCAGGCCCGTCTCTCCGGCCTGGACTCCGTGGTACCGCCGCGCGCGGTACCGCGGTCGGTACCTTCCGGGTAGGCCTTCGGAATGATTCTGTAGTACAAGAGAGTGGAGTGGAACGGGTCGGTGCAGCTCATCGAGGTGCAGTAGTCAGGCTACTAGGTGCAGAGGTCGTTCGATTCGAACTGCCACTGGCACTGGTGGCAGTGATCGCCCCCGGGCTGGCGCCGAGCGCACTGCACGCTGGCCTCGGGCCCGGGCTCGGCGGCACCGTCAGCGGTCGGCGCGGCCCCGGCCGGCTCGGCGGCGGGTTCCTGCGCCGGCGAGCGGGAAGACTGCTGCCGACTTCCGGAGGAGCGCGGAGGAGTTCCCGCAATCGTGCGTCGCCACGGCCGGCCCGGATGGGTTCTTCAAGTTGGCCCTGCCCGATGGCGTTCAAGACCGCCGCCAGGCACAGGTGAAGTGGTCACCCCGGAGGTCTCAGATGCAAGCTAAAAATGCCAAGGCGCGTTCTCCGAGCCGTGCGTCATCTTGCGTCAGCGTAGCAAGCAACTGACAATCTTGCGCGCGCAATGTGCGAGTCAAAAAGGTACCACCGTAACGTCTTCAAATGTCCTGGCTACTCATCATGAGGCTGCGGGCTCATCATCTGCTGGCGCGTTGGTCGTGCCGTGAAAATCCTTGGGCAGGAAGCCGTCTCCATCTTCGTCGTCGATGTCGTCATCGTTGGCGCGGCCATTGTCCTCGTCGTCGTCACCAAGCAGGTCTCGCACCTCTTCAGCCTTCATTTGAGAGCGGGCATCGGCATCGCCGCCGGCGAAGGCGTCGACCTCCTTGCTGTCGTTGGTGGCGCCATTGTCATTGTCATTGCCTGGGAGCTCGGGCGGCGCAGGCGGTGCGGTGGCGATGAGACGCGTGTCGAGCCCGAGCAGCATCTTGTCGGTTTCCGGGTCTACGCCGGACTGCCGCAAGGTGGTGATGAGCGTGGGTAGGTCTTCCCTGGCAGAAATGAGCGCATCCTCGAGGACCTGAGCGCGGGCAGCGTCATTGGGGAAGTTCAGGCGCGGCTGTCTCTTCCCTTCGGTGCGACCGCGGCTGCGATAGCTCTGGAGCCGCTTGAAGTCGACCACCACCGCGGCCATCGTTTCGGAGTTGTAGGCGCCCAGGTGCACCGTTTTAGAGTCAATCCACGCGCGCGCCGTCCAGCGCTTGTCGCGCTTGTGCCACGACACGCCACTGTAGGCCGAGCTCTTGCGCGTCGGCGTCGGCTGCGGGCTCGCCGACCGACCGCCGCGCGCTGCCGGCGCACTGCTCGTCCGCTGCGCACCCGGCACAGATACGGTGCGACCGCGTCCCCCGCGCGCGCTGCTTGCGCCTGCACCGCCAGAATCTCCGGTATCACGAGCAACAGTAGTGCTATCGAGGCTCGAGTTTGAGCTCGCGCTCGTGCCGGAGCTCGCTTGTTTGAGCGGAGCGGGCTGCGGTGGTGGGTGCGGCGCCTCCTGCTGCGGGTGTGGCTGCAGAGGAGGCGCCGACATGCCCGGCATGGACGGAGACGCGAAAACACTGGACCACATGGGCTGACCGGGCACGCTGTGCATGACACGGAAGGCGACATCCGGCGGCGCGCGGGGCGCAACCCCTGTGCGGTCCCCGTGCATTGGAATGCTCCATACACCTTCGGTGGGCAGGCCAACAAAAGGATTGTTGGTCGCGACGAATTGTTGCTGTTGTTGGAGGTGAAGTTGCTGTTGCTGTTGCTGTTGCTGTTGCTGTTGCTGTTGCTGTTGTGGTTGTTGTTGTGATTGCTGCTGCTGCTGCTGCTGCTGTTGCTGCGGTTGCTGATGAGGCTGCAGATTTTGTTGTTGATATGGCTGCTGCTGCTGCTGCTGTACCATCGCCGCGGGAAGCATTTGCGGCTGCATCTGGTGCATACCCTGCTGCATGTAGTGGTTTTGTTGCTGCGGCTGTAACAGCTGCTGGTGATGATACAGTTGCTGTGAATTTTGAGGCAGCGTGGATGGAACATAGGGCGCCTGCCCTGATTGCAGAAAATGCTCAGACACCATGGGTACAAAGCCACCGACTGTGAGCCCACCCTCGTTTCCTGAATGGCCCTCGTTTTGGTATTGCTTTTGCTGGCCTCGCCGCTCGTCATCGCGCTGATCTCGCCTCCGGCCATGCCCACGCGAACGCATTCGAGACTGCTGCTCCTGCTGTTGTTGATAGAGCTGGTGATGTCTCTGCGTCCGCGCTCCGCTGCTGCCACTGTGGGTGCTGCTGTTCATGCTACTATAATCTCGTTCCGTGCCCGAGGTGGTGTCCTTCTCGTCAGGGCTGTCGTCCTTGCCGTTGCCGCCGTGGCTTTTGCTCCCGGTGCTGTCGCTGCCTGCCGCCGAAGCAGCTGTGCCTGCGTCGAGCAGCGCTTGCGTGCCTGCCTCCTGCGCGGCCTCGGAAGCACTCACCTGGACGCTCGTGCTCGCCTCGCCCTTTTCCGAGGGCGGCGAGTCGCCCTGGCGAGGCTTCTTCTTGCGCATGGCTGTGCCCAGGCCTTCGCGCCTGCCTAGTAGCCCGTCTCGCGCCGTGGGTCCACCCCGCCGCTGGTAGAGTGCGCGCCGCCCGCCACGCGCCCCACCCCCGCCTTGTGTGCTTTCTTTCTTTTTTCTCTCTTCTCCTTTCGTTCTCTCTCCTTTTCTCTCACTTGCCACGCTTGCCTACTTTCCACTGATACAGCGTGGACAGATAGGCCCTTTCTCCTACGGGCTGCGAAAGCACCCCCGAGGAGTCGTGCTCTTAGCAGCCCCTACCGACGTTTTCACTTGCGCCGATTAATCTTGTCGAGCTGGCCGCCTCAGCATCGGCCGCCCGCGCGGCCGGGCGCTGGCGAGGACCAGCCAGCCGCGCCGCCGCCGGCCGCCCTACGCACAGGACTCGCGGCAGCCGGCCGGCCGGCCGGCCGGCGTGCCGGCGGTCGGGCCTCCTTCTTCCCGGCGCGGGGGAGAGCGATTGAGGACGCGCTGCTGCGCGGCAGCCCCACCACAGGCGCCACCACCTGACCGCTGCGCGCGCGAGCGCTGCCGCGCGCGCTGCGCGCGCGCGCGCGCGCGCGCGCGTCCGAGTGGCTGCCGCTCCGCGCCGCCGCCGCCCCGTCGCGCGCGCGATCCTCCACGCGCGGCCGCCGGCACCGCGCGCAGCAAACTTGAGGTCTGCCGCGCCAGCGAGGTCTTTGGTCGCTCCCAGCCGGGGTAGAGCTGCGGTAGGTGCGGCAACGAGAGGATCATGGGCCTAAGAACTCCTATGGTTAAACATAGGCCCGAGCCGGCATTTGAGTGCCGCACTGCGGGGAGGCGACCCCCTAAGCACTGCTGAGCGGGCGGCCGGAGGGCCGCAGCTGCGAGACAACTGAGGGATCGTCTGCCGACCACAGCCTACCGTGGCCCTAGAAAAGGCCGCGCCCCCCACAGCTGCCGCGCCGGAGCAAGTCTACTGCGCGAATCGCGGGATCTCTACGTGGGACCCACTGCAGCCATTTGGCGAAGGCTAGCAGGTGCTAGTCGGCAGGCATACCCGGTCCTGGCCTCCGCGGCGCTTTGCCTTGCAGCCCGTCGTCCGGCCAAAGCGCACCTAGTCTCCATACCGCTGCTCGCATGTTGGCCCAGTTCCCGCGCCGCCGACTGCCTGCAGCTATGGTGGCATATGGCGGCGCACGGCCGGCCGCGCGAGCGCGAAATCGCGCGGCGGCGCGTCCGAGGCCCGAGCCGTCTGCTCGAGTCAAAGAGAAAATTCAACGCAACCTCCTGCCGCCCGCCCCGGTCCGGTCGATTGCGGAACTCGCCGCCCAAGCTGTGGGACTTGTGGTCTGTTGAACACGAGGCCACCGGAAGCTATCCCACACTGTGATTAAACGTGGGATTTGCGGGCTTTGCCCCATCCACAGCCCCTCCCTCCACCTACCACGCTGTGGTGCTGCTACGGAGCAGGTCGCTGTGTGCGTCGAAGCGTCCTTTTCCCCCCTATCCCTTTGCTTCTTTTTCTCCTGTGCGCGGTGCAGCTCGCGCCCACGGGAGGGCCGTGTTCCCTGCCTCATCGCGCCGCACGGCCTCGCCCCACTGACACGGTGAAGCCGCGCCGCGCCGACCTCGGCCCGGCGCCCGAGGCACAGGGCCGAGCGCGCAGCCTACGGTAGCGCGCAGCGGTGGTTGCGGCTGGCTAGGGCAGCGTAGTGCTCGGGGTTACTAGTGGCTACTAGCTAGTAGAGAGCTTAGCTCTCTAGCTAGACTAGAGAGCGCGACGCACGAGGGCTGCCGCAGGCTGGCTGCAGTGGCTGGCTGTCTGGCCGGCTGGCTGGCCATGGCTGGCTGCCGCCCGTCATCCACCATCCACTGCGCCCAGCAAGCCAAGCGTTCGACGTCTTATTTCGCGATTTGAGTCGCCGCCAGCTGCAGGGAACCGTGGTGGGCCAGCGGCAGGCGCGGCAGGGAAGGACGCGGCGTGGCGCGCGCAGCGGGCGGCGCGCGCGCGTGCGCGCGCGGGAGGGCTGGCAGTGGCGGCCGACTCAATCCGTGCCTGGGTCAACGAGCGAGCGAGCGACCAAGCGAGCGAGTGCGCGAGTTTCTGGCGAGCGGTGTCGGGGTGAGTCGAGTCAGCCAGGCAGCAGCGAGCTTACTGTTAGTAGCCCATCGACGCTGCCAGTGGGCCGCCGCGGCCTGCCAGTGGCCATCATACCACTGACAAAGACACGAGTCAAGGAGTCCGCGCAGCAAGCGCACACGCGCGCACACCTGGACGGTTGGGCGTGTGGTGGTGGGCTCGTTTGCCAGTGGGCCCACTGGCAGCCGCTGGCAATGAGTTGGGCTTTCACTGTCACTGCCATGATCCGTGCAACCATGGCAAGTCGCCGGTCCTCGCCAGCTCGCAAAGGCTCGCTATCTGACAAAAAGGTAGAGTGACGTGAGAGTGTCGCGCCCGCGTAGCGCGGTGCTGTGACTCGAAAGTGCCCGAGTCCGGCGCGCTCGCCAGGTCTGAAGCTTGCAGCAGCCTGAAAGCCTCGCGGCGACTCGACTCGACCCGACTCGACTTGGACTTGGGTTGAATTTGCGAAAGTTCGGCCAACGGCGGGCGGCCGGTCCAGCCGGGCATCCCCACCCGACCGGTAGATCGCTCCTCGACCAACAGCTCGTTCCTCTAGCTACTTAGCTACTAAGTAGCGTGAGCTAGCCGGTGGCTAGTAGCCTAGCCTAGCTACTAAGTGCGTTGAAAGACTGCATTGCCACGGGCAGAACAACATTCTCGCTCTGACCTGGATGAATGAATCAGAACCTCTCACCAGCGTCAGCCGCGGCCGCCGGCACTCCCTGGCACTTTCACCCAATGTGAGAGAGTCGAGCCGAGGTGCCACGAAGAATTGGGCCTCCTTGAACTGCTCTGGCCAGGCTGCGGAAAGCTCCGACCTCCTTCTGGCAGCTGGCAGCTTTTGCATGCATTCGAGAGGTTTTCATTTGTTTCGTTGGTTTGCTCGCTTGCGAGTCGCTCCCTTGCTACTTTGCTTGCTTACTTGCTTGCTTGCTTGCCTGCTGACTGGCTGGCTTGCAGGCCTCGCGCGAGCCGAGCCGGAGTGGGCCCTTCTGGGCCAAGAAGGCGACCAGCGGGCACCTCTTGAGATTGTCCCTTCAGCCGGAGAGACAGACTCCTGTCCCACGCGCGCCGCGGGCCGCTGGGACGCTCGCTCCTCAGGCTGCGCGTCGCGCGACGCGACTCGTCCGGCCAGCGACCTGCACGCGTTGCACTGCAGACACGTGACTCGCCCTCGGCCTGCTCCTCAGCGTTGCGTGGCGTGGCGTGGCGTGGCGTGGCGTGGCGTGGCGTGGTCTGGCGACAAGGTCAGGACTCGCGCGCGGCGCGATGGGCAACAACCTGACGTCGGGCTGGTCGCGGCTCCTGGGCCGCGATCAGCAGGCCGCCGCTCCGCCCGAGGATGTGGCCGCCGAGGACGAGCAAGCGCTCTTTCATCCGCGCAAGCGCAGGCCGTCCGACGTGTCCATGCAGACCGTGCTGCAGGAGCCCATGGTCTCAGACGCCTTTCGCGAGTTCATGCACGAAAAGCTGAGTGAGAACCTCGTCTCGCTCTGGGTCGATCTGTACTCGTACGAGCGCGTCCCGTACGAGTCCTCGCTCAAAGCGCCCCGCGCGCAGGAGATCTTCTCCAAGTACTTTGCAGAGCACGCGCCACTGGCCTCCGCCTGCACGGACTTCCTGGACCAGGAAACACTCACCGGCCTGCGCCGCACGCTCATGGTCCAGGACGACTCTGACCTCGTGCGCCAGACCGAGCCACGCGCGCTTGGCGCGGCCTTCAAGCTCATATACGGCAAGCTCGTCACCTTGCTCAAGTTTGAGTTCATGCCGCAGTTTCTCATCTCCGAGCACTTCAACCGCCTTGGCGCATCCGAGGAGGACTGCCTCTGGCCGGAGCTCGACGCGATCGAGGTCCCCAACGCGGAGGCTGTCTTGGGCCACCCGTGGCTGCACGCCTACTTCTCCGCCTTCGTCTATTCCTCTGACTTGATGGAAACCGAGGCCGAGTCGCGGTCTACCGGGTCTACGGCCAAGTCCACCTCCTCCGGGTCCGGCTCGCGCCGCAGAAAGAAGGACCGCGCCGCTGCCGCCACCGCGGCCCGGGCTGTCGCCGCAGCCAAGGCCGCCAAGGCCGCCAAGGCGGCCAAGGCTGCCCAAACGGGGGGCGCGGGCAGCCGCTCCAACACCACGACGAGCCGCTCCAACACGGCGAGCTCCAGCGAGGAGGACCTCGCCGGCTCCTCCGAGGCGGCCTCGTCTGTCGGCGACGAGGAGGACGAGGAGGCCGGCACGCTGCGCTCCGCCCGAGACCTCGTCGAGCTCTTCTTTGAGATTGAAGACTACAGCAGCTGGGGCCAGGACAACGCGCACCAGTTCGAGCGCATGCGCCGCATCCTCTCGCGCTTCGGCGCGCCGCCCATGGCCAGCGGCCAGCGCCGCGCCATCGAGCCACCCATCGCCGCTCTTGAGCGCCACTACACCCAGTTTGAGATGAAGATTGCCCGCTACCACGACATCGTCTATCGCAAACACGACGGTGCCTTTTTCGAGCCCGTGCGCAAGGAGGTTTTGCGTCGCCTCGACCTCCACGTGCTTCCGCGTTTCCATGCCAGCTCGCTCTGCGCGCTCGCGCTCCAGAACGCCTCGCCCGGCGCGCAGCGCGAGCGCAAGGCGGAGCGCTCTCAGGCCAAGATCCGCCAGCTCGTCAACTTTGCCGAGCAGCGCAAGCTCGCCAACCACTTCACATACAAGTACACCCTCGAGAGCGCGCTTTCGCTGCCCTGGGGCGCATTTTACCTCAAACGCTTCGCGCGCAAGCGCCTTCAGGAGGAGTCCGTGCTTTTCGTGCTGGAGACCGACGCCTTCAGCCGCCTGCCTGCACATTCCAAGCCGGCGCACGGTTCCCCAGAGGACGTCCTGTTCTTGCGCCGCTGCACGCGCCGCATCTGCGAGCTTTACATCTCCGACGCCGCCCCTCTCCAAGTCAACATCTCCCACTCGCAGCGTCTGCAGCTTCTGCGCCGCGCTCTCCAGGATGAGGATGTCTCCCCGGACATCTTCGCGGATGCGCGTGAGGAGGTCCTGCGCATGCTCCGCCTCAACCTTTGGCCTGCCTTCCAAAACGACAACATGCACGAGAACTTCATCCGTAAGTGCGCGCACAACTTCCACCGTCGCAGCGCCAGGGTCGACCGTGATGCTGTCGTCCTCCAGACCTCCTCACAGGTTAACCTGCGTCTCGACACCGACGACGTCGCCGCGGCTCTCTCTATTGCCGACCCTGACGACGCAAGCGCCCCCGACGACACGAGCGCCCCCGACGATGCCAATGTCCCCGACGACGAGGCTGCCGCCAGCGAAACCCTCGAGGGCGTGGCCCATGTCATTGACAGTGAGGCGAGCGAGCAAGTGGAGAAGTCGCAGACCGAGATCGCTTCAGCTGAGACGGTGTCCTCCGGGACGGCACCGACCGACGGGGAGGTCGTTGAGAAGGTGACCATCGACAACGCGGTCGCCACGACTACTGCTTGCGAGACGGCGCCTGCTGACGGCGAGGTCGTCGAGAAACCGGTCATGGACAGCGCGATCGATGAGAGTACGGCCTCCAAGACTGTGCCACCCGAGAGCGAGCTCACGAACAACGTCGTGAAGGAGAAAACGGAGGTCGCCTCCAAGGAGGACACCGATGAGACCCTCAAAGAGGACACGGAGGAGCCCCGCAAAATGGAAACGGAGGAGCCCCGCAAGGAGGGCACGGAGGAGCCCCGCAAAGAGGCCCCGGGAGCCAACGAGGGCACCGAGGAGACGAACGAGACATCCCAGGCTGGCGGCATCAAGGACGTGAACGAGTCCAAAGCTAGCCTCGCTACCGACGCAGGTGCAACTTCTACCGAGGCTTTGGCCGCGACATCAAGCGACGAGGACTCCGCCTCTTCCTCGTCATCGAGTGGCGCTCCCTGTCAGCAGACCGGCAAGGATGCCGGCGAGGTGGTGGAGTCAGTGGGCCTGGTGTCGGCCCCGGCGCCTCCCGCCGCAGGCACCATGGGCGCGTAAACCTCAACTGTACGAGTAAAGTGAAGAAAGCCTGCGTTGTGATCGTTTGACCTTTTCCCGAAGCGAGCGGATTGTTGGGCACCACTCCCTTGCACTGCTGAACTTTGTTTTTAGTTTTTAATAGGCCATCTCACCCTTAAGTGTACCACCAAAACGGGCGGAAAATCGAATTATCGATTCTCGTGCGATGGCTTTCTGCTCGCCTGGGCGTGCGTAGGGAAGCCGACCCGGCCAGGGTTTCGCCCACCAAGTGGCTTGGACGTAGCTGGCTTGGTCGTTGAGAACGAGCGACTTGCGCATGCTGGTGACGGGCTCGAGCACGGTGTCGAGCAGGCCGGATTAGAGGCGCGCGACGGCGGCGCCACGCGCTGGAGGCGCTAGGGGCTCCCCTGGGAGCTTGCAGACGGCGAAACAGGCGCTGGGCTGCGCTCTAGGAGGCGGGGCGCCCCACCAAGGATGGCTCATCTCCATCAGCATGTGAAGGCGGGGACAAGGGCAACGACGAGGCGCGGGACGGCGCGAGCAAGGGCGACGACAGCGGTGGCACGCTGCATTATAGAGGCGGGCGCAAGCCTGGTGGACAGCCTGGCAAGCGCAAGATCCTGCAATTGCCACCGCGGGCGAAGCGTCATCGTGGCGCAGCGCTCGAGGCTTCACAGGCGATCAGGGCAGACGCGGCGCCGAGCGTGGAGCTGGAGGACAATGCGAAGGAGAGGGCAAGGACGATCGTCTCATCAAGGACATTCCGGACCTTCTTGCAGCCTTTGGGTTTGGAGAGAGCTTTCGCAAGAAGCCGCCCAGCAAGAAGGACCGTGAGGAGGGAGAGCTGCCGGAGGACCACTCACGGGTGCGAGCGGTGGTCAGCGACGTCTTGGCCGCGACCGTGCGAATGACGGAGCTCATGTATCCTGGCAAGACGGGCATCATTCAGCCGCTTGCTGGCCAGAGGCTCACTGGCGTCGGCGAGAAGTCCCGCGAGCTGTGCAGCCTGATCGAGGTGGCAACCACGGTCACCAGGCAGCCTCGAAACGCTCAAGTCAAGGCCGTACCGAGCGGGCGTTGCTCGTGAAAGGTGTCCTAAGGAAGACGCCGGAGGACTTGCGCAAGGCAAGAGAGGTCATCCTTAGCGGGAAGACTCGGCCAAAGGCGCAACATCACAACCTCGCGTGCGCTAATGGCGAGGTCCTTGCCACGGTTGAGCGCAGGCTGGAGAGCTTCGACAAAGACGCACGCGTCGCCGTCCGCTTCATGCTGGTGGCAGAGAATGTCGGCACCATGGTCTGGGGTGCGAGAGACGTGCGCGCCTGACCAGGTGAGATGGTCGAGTCGCCCGTCCTGGTCCACAAGCAGACCCGAGAGCATCCTGTACGAGGACTACTGCACGTGGGCAGGGAGCACAGAGACAGATCAGAGCGATCTTCGCCGACCTCATCGGCGTGAACAGCAAGAGCATGACCGACTCGCGGCTCAAGAACGCCTCGACGCTGCTAGGAACAGGCACCAGGTCGCCACCTGACAGAACACGATTGTCCCATGAACGTCTCACTTCTCCACGAGCATGCACCATGTCCTTGAGGCTAGGAAGCCTCGGAGCTGCGCGCAGCGTGAGCTGGCGCACGTTCCTACCGCTTGGAGCCGCCTTGACCGCGCCGCGGCCCTCTGTGTCGGTCTCCACCTCCCCGTCGCATCCACATCTCATTGCGCCATCGCCCGGATCGACACTCAACGCTCTCTTCCCGCGCTTTCCAGCCATCAAGCAAGGCTCTAGAAGGTGCCCGGGGCCTGCCCGAGGCTCCCCACGGTCTGGCGTGGCCTGTCGCAGCTCTCCGTCGCCTCCAGCCGCTTTTGCGAGAGGCGACTTTGGAGGCCTCGTTCTCGCCGACCATGCCGCCGTCGACCGAGGAAGAAGCGGCCAGAGAGCCTCCTCCGTGTCCCCTAGCCCCCCCCACGCCCGGATCACGCGAGGCGTTTCGCACAAGAGTCGATGTATGCAAGGACCCGCCCATTCTGAGGCCTGTTTTGGACCACTTGAGGGGGAGATGGCCTATTAAAAAAAAAAAGTTGAGCATGACCTTCAGGTTGCGCAAGAAGGGGAAAACAACATGGCATGTGTGCGATGAGTAAATTTGACTTTAAAAACGAAAAAGACGTGTGAACTTCGCGCCCTTCGTCATCCCGTCACGGTGTAACGGGAGACGCGAGGCTCGCGTCCAGAGTCCCTATCGTTCACTCTTCAGCTTGAAAGAAAAGAACGTAAGAAGAGTGCAGAGTCGTCAGAGACCGAGCGAAAGAATCGGCGCGCGGCGAGGGCCCCAGAGAAAGGTTGGAGCGGACAGCTTTCCTCACCGCGCACGTCATAAAGTGGCGCGCGCTTTGAAAAGAAAAAGAAAAGGGAGCGGGCGCGTGTGGAGCTTGGTCTTGTTCCTCTGCTGTGATGTGGACGCGGGGTTCCCGTCGCTCGCGAAACGGAGCGACGGGCTTAACCTCAGCATCCAGACTTGACGGCGTCCTTGCCGGATGACTTGGGCTCCGTCAAAAGGCAGAGCTCCTCGCCAATGGTCGGATGAATGCCGATGAGCTCCTTGAGATCGTCAAAGGTCATGTTAAACTTGAGTGCAATGCCGTAGGCCTGCACGACCTCACCGGCCTCCGGAGAGAGGAGGTGGACGCCGAGCACACGCTCCTCGTCCTCCTTGTTGACGACGACCTTGGTGTAGCACTGGTTGTACTCGCGGTTCTCCGGCACGGTCCACTGCAGCGGCGTAAAGTGCGTGTGATAGACCTCGATGGCGTCGTCGCCGTACTGCTCTCGCGCCGCGTCCTCGCTCATGCCGACGCAGCTGTACTCGAGGCCGGCAAAAACGGCCGTGGGCACGCAGCGCATGTCCACAGGCTCGGTGCGGCCGCTGAAGAGGCGCTGAGCTAGGTTGCGGCCAAGCTCAATGGCAACGGGCGTGAGCTCGAGCACGCCCTCGACGCAGTCGCCAATGGCGAAGATGGAGGGCACCTCGGTCTGTGAGTGCTTTGTGTCGAGCTTGCCATGCTTGTTGACCTTTACGCCGGCGTTCTCCAAGCCGAGGTCCTTGGTGTCGGCCGTACGGCCCACGGCTGCCAGCACCGTGTCGAAGACGTCCGAGCCGTCGTCCCAGTACACGCGAATGCGGCCATCGTCCGTGGACTCGAGCTTCTGCGGCACAGCGCTGCGCAGGAACTTGGTGCCGAGCTTCTCCATGGCGTCGCCGACCTTGTCGGCCATCTGTTGGTCGAAGCCGCGCAGCAGGATGGAGCGCACCATGACGGTGGTGTCGTAGCCAAAGGCCGTCAAGAAGCTCGCGCACTCGAGCGCCACGTAAGACGCGCCCACCACGAGCGTCTTGCCGGGCGGGTTTTCCAGGTAGAACATGTCGTCAGAGGAGATGGCCAGCTCGCCGCCCTCGCACGCGAGGGGGCGCGGGCGCCCGCCAACAGCCACGAGGATGCGCTCCGCGGTGACAACCTCCTCCTTGCCCTTTTTATCCACCATCTTGACCGTGTGCGCGTCGATGAGCGATCCGCGCTTGTTCAGGTATTTGACGTCCTTCTCGCGCAGCTGCACCTTGTAGCCAAAGTTCAGGGACCGGATGTAGTTGCGCACGTTGTTCACGAGCTTGTTCCAGTCGTGGCCGCGCACCTCCACGTCCCAACCCATGTACGGCGCATCGTGCATAATTTCCCCAGCCAACGCCGCGTGGTGGAAGAGCTTCTTCGGGATGCACCCCACGTTCACGCACGTGCCGCCCAGGCCCCACGAGGTGCCATGCGGCGACGGCACCACAAAGTCCAGCAGCGCGACCTTGGCGCCCAGCTCGGAGGCCTCCTTACTCGCGGCCAGACCGCCGGACCCGCCGCCGATCACCACCAGGTCGTAGTCGAACTCGAGCGACTTGGCCTCGGGGTCCTCAGCCACGGCCGCTACTGTGCGCACGCGGCCCGCGCTCGCGCCGGCACCGCCCGCCTTGAATTGCTGCCGTGCATACTCCACAAAGTCATCGCATCCGCCGATGAACTCACTATCGTCCGCGTACGTAATGGGCGACGACGTGTGCGACTCGGCCCCGGCCAGCTTGGCCTTGGCCTTGGGCAGCCAATCATTGTACGCCGACCGGTTCTCCAGCTCAATGATCTCCGCCTGCACTTCGTCTGGGAAGAGCAGCTCCAGCGACGCCGCCACGTTCGCCGCCTTTTGAAAGGACGAGCCTGCTCGCGCGCGCCGTCTGCGTCAGTCCTCGCTGCTCCCTTCCTGAAAAGCGGCGCCTCCGCATTCCTCCGTGCCGCGCTCTCCGAGCCCTCCTTCAGCCAGGCCGACTCGCACTCGGCCGACGCCGGCCCCGCCATCTCGCGGCTGCGGCGGGCTGCCCGGCCTCGGCCTGCCCGCCACGCAGTCCCCTCCTCCCGGCCCCGCGCGCCTCCCGCCCCGGCGCCCCGCCCGCGCGCCCGCGAGGCGCTGGCTCGGCATGCAAAACATCCCGAGCTAGCTAGAGCTAGCTCGCTCTTCGCCCGCCGCCGCCGCCGCCGGCCCCTCGCCCCTCCCCTCCCTTGCCAACCTACACGACTCGTAGCCCGCCACGGACAGCTTCGTCCGCGCCATGGCGCCGCCGCGCGCGCCGCGCCCGCGCGCCGCCGCTGCCGCCGCGCCGCGCCGCCGCGCGCGCCTGGCCCGCCGCCTTTCCGGGTCTGCCCAGCTGCTCTGCCGCGCCGGCCGCCGCCGCGTTTGAACTTGCCAGTTCCTCCGGCCAGCGACCAGAGGCGAGTGCAAGCACAGCGAGAAAGAGGCCTCGAATTCAAATTTTCTCTTTCCTCTTGCCGTGGTTGAAGGGCAAGCAAAGGCCAAGCAATCAGTCAGTTCGCGCGGCCACCAGACAGCCAAGCAAGCAGCCGCCGCGGCGCGGCGGCGCGGCGCGGCGCGGCGCGGCGCGGCGCTGCGCAGCAGGCTGCGCAGCAGGCCCGGCCGGGGCGCTGAGGGCGCGCGCCGCCAGCATGAGCGCGCTGTTGAATGCGCTCGCGGAGTGGTGGCCCTCGAGCGGGGAGCGGGGCGGGACGCGCGACGGCGCGGAGGTGGACACGCCCAAGGCCGAGGCGCGCGCGTCCAGGGATGCGGCAGCGCTGCAGCCGTGGACAGAGGCAGCGGCAGCGGCGAGGCCCACCAAGGCCGAGGCGCCGCCGAGGCCGGCGGCCAACAACTGGACGGTGCCGCGCCAGCAGCGGGAGGCGGCGCGCGAAAAGTCCAAGAAACGCCAGCGCGCGCGGGGGGAGAAGGGCCCGCGCAAGGCCAAGCGCGCCCAAGGCGCCGATTATGCCTCGAGCAACTCCACTCCGCGCAAGCCGAAGCGCGCGCAGGAGGATAAAGTGCCCGGGCCCTTCAGCAACTCGCCTGTGGACCTCGTGACGCCACCCAGGTGCGTGAGATCGCCCGAGCACGCCCTGGGAGCCCCCAAAGGGTACACGACCCCGTTGCAACCCGGCAGGAAGCGGTCATATACCGTCTCGTCCGCGTCCTCAGGCTCGTCCCTCCGGCCCTTTAGCGCGGGCTGGCCCCGCGTCTCGCGCGCCGGCGCGAGCGCAAAAGACAAGCTCATCGAGGCCCGCGACCTCAAGACCGCCGCGGCTCTACGCAAGGAGAAGAATTCGCACCGATCGCCCCCTTACAAGCCTCACGCGCGCGACGAGGCCTTCATTACGTTCGTTCGCAAGCGCGCCAGGTACTTTTCGGGCCCATCCCAAGTGAAACCCCAGTCCCTCAGGATTGAGATTGACAGCGAGGACGGATGCGAACAGCCACCAACCAGACGAGAGGGGCGGATCGTGACCAAGGCGGACCGGCCTCGGGGTCCGCCCTCAAATCCGGCCCTCGATACGAGTTCCGCGTCCTCTGCATCGCGCACCGACGTCGTGGACCTGTGCGACTCGTCGAGCGAGGACGAGCCAATTCCCAAGCCAAGCAAGGCCAGAAAGACGGCCAAGCCCGGCAAGTCAAGCCCCGCAGTCCGCTGCGGTCGACCGCGATTGCCCCCTCTGCGACACCCTGTGCACGCCATCACTGGGCCTGACGGCCATCTTCTGGTCGAGGAGGACCTGCGCCGCATTGACCAGGCGCTCGACGAGATGCGCGACCCGCATGAAGTTCTCGCATCCAGCAAAACCACGCAGCTGCTGCGCCAGGATCTGCAGACCTTGCGCGATGGTGTCTGGCTCAACGACGAGGTGATCAACTTTTTTTTGGCAAGTGCGCAAGAGCGCTTCGCGCGGGAGCGCCGACTGTGGGACGGCAGTTTTGCCACACCCGGCGAAGTCGTCATCATGAACACCCACTTCTTCACCAAGCTGTCCGGGCGACGCGACAGCAATCCGCGCGCCAAGCTCAAGTACTCCTTTGCTAGCGTGCGGCGCTGGACACGCCGCAGACCCGTCGACCTCCTCAAGGTGCGCCGTATCATTGTGCCCTTGCACGAAGGCAATCACTGGCGCACCGCGATCATCGACCTCGAAGGGCGCCGCATTGACTGCTACGACTCTCTGTACCCCCACTACGGCTCCCGCAGCCTGGATCTGCTCGCGCGCTGGCTCGAGGACGAATTCTTGGACAAGTTCGGGACACCAATCAGCGTGCGCGACTGGCCGCGGCGCCTCATTGCCGAAGCACCTCGGCAGGCCAACAATAATGACTGCGGTGTCTTTGCCTGCCTCTTTGCCGTCACCGCAGGCTACGGGCTGGAGATGGACTTTTCGGCCGAGCACATGGCGTACTTTCGACGCCGAATTATTCTCGAGATCCTGGACCATGGCATCTGCCACTGACGCGCAAGTATCGATCGTGCTGCCGTCGTCGCCGGCTACGCCCTGGACATGGCAGAGGTCGCAGGGTTTCTGCCTATGGTACGGCCTTTGTCCCAGGTATTGGTCGCGCGGTCGCCCAAGTGTCGATCGTGCTCCCCGCCATACTGTCCTCAAGGCTCACTGATTTGCAAACTCTCTCTCTCTCTCTCTTGCTAGAGCTAGCTCTCTAGCTAGGTCTAGCTCTCTACCTAGCTGGGCTGCTACTAATGAACAAACTTGCATTCATTACGAGGATCATCTTCGGCCCTCGTCAGGGCGCGCCTGGCCGAGCCCTGCGACGGCCTATTCTTGGCGCCTCCGCCGGCGGCCGTGGATTCGGTGCCGGGGCCCGCGTAGTCTGGCGAGCACGGTCCACCTGCTCCTGCACAGCGCCGCGACGCTCGCGGCGCTGCCGGCAATGCTGGATGATATGGCTCATCTGGCGCTCGGACTCAATCGTGTCGACGAGGACATCGATGATCGACTGCAGGCTCTCCTCCTCCTGGTCATGAAAGGTGTAGCTCGCGTACATGAGGCAGATGATCGGTACGAGCGGCACGGCAACGCAGCGCATGAGCCAGAGCTTCTCCCACGAGGTGAGCCACATCAGCACGGGCATTTGGTTGAGGATCGTATAGCCGTGCACCGGGTCACCGAGCTGCAGCGTCGCGCGGCCGTCCACAAAAAGCAGCACGCCGAGTGCCGTGAGCGCCTGCGTCAGGCCGCCTCGCAGGCGCCGGCTCAGCGTGCACACGAGCACGAGGACCCAGACGATGGCCGCGTAGAAAGAGAGCACGCTGGAGACTGTCCAGAGAATGCCCGTTACAGTGGAGAGGTTCGCGTCAAAGGTGCCGAAGCTGTCGTACGCCAGGCGAGCGTCGCGGTTCAGCAGGTACGAGAAGATCGCCCTCTGCGTGTCTGCGTCCAGGCCCGGCACGCCCCTGCGCTTGGCAGAGACCAGAAAGGACCCGATGCGCGGGTCCAGCAGCGCGTACGGCGGTACTCCCACCAGCTCAAAGATGTTGGTGGACCGTACCAGCGTAGCCCATGCAAGCGCGATGATGGCCGCAAGCGCAGCGAGGCCCGCAAAGGCGCCGTAGAAGCCGCCCACCTCGGCGATCCAGCCCGGATACGGGTGCCGCACGCGAACGTCTGTGAGGTTGTAGCCGCGCACGACGGGCTCCTCAGACTCGAGCGCGACCAGGAGCATCTTACGCCGCAGCCAGTATCGGTCTACCTCGGTCAGCTTCGCGGCGGCGATGCGATCGCGCAGCGCCGCCAATTTCGCCTTGCGATCCTCCGCCACGTACGCTCGCGCCAGGTCATCCTCGAGTCCCTTGAGCAGCTCCTCGCGCTCGCGCGCGCGCTCCGCCTTGTCGTCCCTGCCTCCTCTGGCCTCCTTGCCGTCCAGCGCGTCGCCCTCTTCCTCCTCCTCCTCCTCGGCGTCCTGGTCGGCGTCCTCCTCCTCCAGCGCGGGCGCCTTCTCCGCCAGCGCGAACTCGGCGTGCTCGCCGAGCCAGTGCGCCAGCGCGCCGCCCAGCGCCACCACGGCCGCCTCTGCCGCCGCCAGCGCGCCTGCCGGCACCGCCATCTCCGCCGCGCCGCGCCGCGCCGCGCCGCGTCGGGCGCTACCTCACTGACACGGGTCTGCCATCGCGCCTTGGCCGGGCCACCGCCACGCCCCGCATCCCCATTGCGACCTTGGCCTGAGCCTGGGCGTGGGCCTGGGCGTGGGCCGGGGCGTGGGCTGGGCCGATCCCGCGCGCCTCCGCGCGCCCGCCACGTGCGGCGCGCCCGGTCGGGCGGGTCGGCCGCGCCGCGCGTGGCCCAGGCCTGGCCAAAGCCGCCGCGCCGCGCGCGAGCGAGCCGTGCGCGCGCGAGCGAGCCGTGTTTGTGCTTGGCGCCGCGCGGCGCGGCGTCGACACTAGCGTGCACACGGGCCTCGGCGGCGCCGGCGCCAGTGGTGGCGCCGTGCGCGCAGAGCGTGCTGGCGAGCGGCGCGGGAGGCGCGAGTCGGTCGGGCGCGGCGGCGGCGGCGGCAGGCAAGGCGGCAGCATGAAGTTCGACGTGAACGCGCTGCGGTACCTGGAGCGCGATGACTTCCGCGTGCTGACGGCGGTGGAGATGGGCATGCGGAACCACGAGATCGTGCCGGTGGAGCTCGTGACGCAGATCGCCGCGCTGCGCCTGGGCGGCGCCAAGAAGGTGCTCAGCACGCTGCTGCGCCACAAGCTTGTGCACCACGATCGCCAGGCCTTCGACGGCTACCGACTCACCACGCTGGGCTATGACTTTCTGGCCATTCGCACGCTCGCGGCGCGCGGCCTGCTGAGCGGCGTGGGCCGCCAGATCGGCGTCGGCAAGGAGTCGGACATCTTTGTGGTCTCCAACGAGGACGGCGAGGAGTTCTGTCTCAAGCTGCACCGCCTGGGCCGCACCAGCTTCCGCGCCATCAAGAACAAGCGCGATTACCACAAGCACCGCGGCAGCCCCAACTGGCTCTACCTGTCGCGCCTGGCCGCCACCAAAGAACTCACCTTCATGCGCGTGCTGCATGAGCACGGCTTTCCCGTGCCGACGCCCGTCGATGGCAACCGCCACGTCATCCTCATGACGCTCGTCGACGGCTTCCCGCTCAACCAGGTGCGCAAGCTCGACGAGCCGGCGCCCATCTACACGGAGATGATGAACCTCATCGAGCGCTTCGCGCAGCACGGCCTCATTCACGGCGACTTCAACGAATTCAACGTGCTCATCAACGAGAAGGGCGTCATCACCGTCATTGACTTCCCGCAGATGGTCTCCATTAACCATCCCAACGCGCGCATGTACTTTGAGCGCGACGTCAACTGCGTGCGCCGCTTCTTCCGCAAGAAGTTCAACTTCGTCTCCGACTTTCGCCCGGACTTTGACGACGTCTGCGCTTCCCGGGTCGCCGATCTTGACGTCAAGGTTGCCGCCTCAGGCTTTACGCGCAAGATGGCCAAGGAGTTTGATCGCTTCATCGAGACCGCCCAGGATGATGATGATGTTGAAGATGAAGATGACGTCGAAGACGACGACGACGACGACGAGAACGATGCCGAGAACGTCGATAATGCCGAAGAGCGGAGCATCCAGGACGGCCAAATGTCTGGTGATGGTGACAACGCCAAGGTCGCGCCTGCTGACGACAATGACGTTGAGTCGGAGGCCGAAGTGGAGGCCGAGACCTCGCCCAAGGCCGAGACCGAGGCGACCGCGCCCGTTCCGCCGATGCTGCCCGCCAAGTCGGAGAGCAACAACACGTCCGCATCGGCCGACGGCAAGGCGGACCAAGCCGAGGATGGGAGCTCCTCTTCCTCCTCCGAGGAGGAGGAAGAGGAGGAGGAGAACGACCTTCAGGACGAGCTCGAGACGCTGGGCGACGGTCCGCAGGTGCGCATGGACTTCGAGGTCGCCAGTCGTGCGTCGGAGCGGCCCCGTCTGGACGACATCCGCCGGCGCGTGCGGCGTGACCTCACCAAAAAGGCCCGGCGCTCGCAGGGCAAGGGAAAGTCGAGTCGCAATACGATCAAGTCCAGGGAGAAGCGAGAGGTTCAGTACAACGTCAAGGAGGCGCTGTGGTAAGGAGGACGGTTCGATGAGGGAGATCTGCAGAGCGGGTGCGGCGCAAGAGAGGCCTCTTTGTGTAGTAGACAAGCTTGATGAATCGATGTGATTTGATGTGACGTCAGTGTTGGCAAAAAAGCTCAGCGACAAAGTGAGTGTGTATGGGAGGGAGAGTATGAGAACATGCGGAGGCAGCGTGCAAGACCGTGCAAGCGGCTTGACAGGACCTCGAGATCGAATCGATGCAGATGCAGCGGCTGGCGGGCACGAACGGATGCGTCTCGATTGTTGGACCGGGCTCTCTTGTCTTCCTTTCGCAGCCTTGGCCTCGGTGCCAATCAGAGTTCGTCCTTTTCTTCTTGGGCTTTTGCAGCCTGCGCCAGCCTTGCTCTCTGTCTCTCTTTTGATCTGTACTTGGTCCTGACCGTGTTCACGCAGACAGAACCACTTTAACGTCACCGGATGAAAGCTGGAGAGGGTGAAGTTGAGAGAACTCGAGCTAGTTTGCATTGTGCCTTTGCGCAAGGAGGAACTCTGAAGAGGGTAATGAGATTGGGATGCATGTGAGTTGACAGCCACGAAGAGAACTTGAGCTGTTTTGCATGATGCCTTTGCGCAAAGAGGAAGTCCTTCATCTCTGTAGCGGGCAGGGATCAGGACCGCTTGGCCTCGAGACCAGTCAGAAGTTGCCCATTTCCCTCAAAGTCTTTTGGGACTCTGGAGGCAGAAAGATCAATGAAGCCTGGTCCAGCCTTCCACCTCTCTTGAGGTGTACGTGGTCCCTACTTTGCTCACGCAGACAAAATCACTCAAACGCCAGATATGTGTGGGTTGATAGCCTAGAACTTGAGCAGGTGGGGAGCCATGCCCTTGCGCAAGGAGAAGCTGGCCTTGAGGTACTCCTTGAGCAGGGGGGTCTTCTCAATGGCAGAGATCAGGGCCGAGTCGACAGCCTTCTGGTCCTCCTTGCGCTTGGCGAGGAACTCCGGGTCAATCTCCTGCTGGGTCTTAAAGAAACCCTCCTCACCGCGCTTGGGGGCCTTGGTGCGGGCGAAATACTTGTCGTCAATGTGGGCCGGAACGGAGACGCCGCTGATGTCGACCTGAGTGGAGGTGGCAATAGTGTACGCCTGGTTGATGCGGCGCAGCGGGCAACCGTTGCACTCGTACGGGCCTGTGGAGAAGTCGCGCGCACGCGTCGCTGTCAGTCACGCCTGTTCCCTCTCCTTCTCTTCTTCCTCCTCCTCCTCGCTCTTTCACGGCTCTGCACATGACCCGCTTCGCTCGCCTTGTCGCGGCCGGTCCGTCGCCAGGGCAGCTCTCAGCTCTCATAGAAAATCCCTCATCAGGCACCACACACGGTCGGCTCCGGGCCGCAGCCAGAGTCTTGATCGCACCCCGCGGGCGACATCGCCGGAGAGATGCAAGAGTCTGGACCACGCTCAGCCGGCGCTCGCCGTTTGCCCTCGCAATGCGTTTCACATCCTCGAGCGCCCGAGACGGCGCCCGCGCTGCGCCGCGCCGCCAGCTCGCTCACCAGCCGAGCCCGCCACGCATCGCTCCCTCTCGCCCTCGCCCTCGCCTTCACCTCCGCCCTCGTCCACCACGTACCAGTCACCAGCAGCAGGCCCGAGTCGAGCTGCTTGAGGAAGACCACGCGCTTGCCGCGGAAGCGGCCGGAGAGCACGATGAGCACGGAGCCCGGCTTGATGCTCGCCTTGAGCTTGGTCTTGTTCTGCACCTCCGGCTCCGCCACGGCGGGCGCGTCGTCGGCCTCGTAGTAGCCCGTGGTCACCGCCTTACGCAGCGCCTTGGGGTTCACCTTCTTCTTGAGCACGCGCTGGGCCGTCATCTTGCTCGCCCGAGACTGCGGAGAAGCGCCGCTAACCTGCTCTGCCGCCCGTCAGCCGCCGCGCCGCCGCCGCCGCCCGCGCCCCGCGCCGCGCAGCCACCTACCTCGCGCTGCTCCCGCTCTGCCCGCTCTGCCCGCCCGCCTGCAGACTCTGCCGCCGCCGCCGCCGCCACCCAGCCAGCCAGCCAGCCCGCGCCACCGTGCGCGCTATCGTGCCCTAACCCTACCCGCGCCGCCTAGTCTGGCTAGTAGTACGGCTAGCACTGCAGTAGAGGTGTGCGCAACGTGCGCGCCGCGCCCCCCGTGCCCGCCCGCCGCGGGTCCCGGTGCGCGCGCCCAGGCGCGCCCAGGCCGGGGCGAAGCCGCGCCGCGCCGCCCCGCTGCGGCGGACGCAGGGCAAATGGTTCCGGACGCGGCCGGACGCCGCCGGACGTCGCGGACGCGTCGGCGACGGGGCTCGGGCAGCGGCTGGCGCCCGGCGCCCAGAACGCGGCGCGCGGCGGCGGCGCGCGGCGGCGGCGGGCGCGGCGGGCGGAGCGGCC
>JABLUY010000060.1:0-87237 GCA_013306675.1 Thraustochytrium sp. TN22
CGCCCGCCCGCCCGCCTGCCGGCCCGCCGCGCGAGCCGCCCGCTTAGGAATTTGCCGCCGCGAGCGGCACGCGGCTCGCTCGCCTCGCCTCGCCTTCAAGTTGCCGAGTCCGAGTCGCCAGTCGCGTTGCCGAGTCCGAGTCGCCAGTCGCTGCTCGAATCTCAGCTCTGTCAGACAACTCCGCTCTGGCGAGAACCTTGCCTTGATGAGAAGGCGCAGAAGGCGCAGAAGGCGCAGAAGGCGCAGAAGGCTTGGTTGGTTGAAAGAACCACGAAAGGGCCAGAGATGGGCGGCAGAACGCGAGGTCGGTGGTCCCGAGGTCGGCAGGGCGGCGGCGCGCCGACCCGCCGCGCGCCGCGCCGGGCCGGCTGGTGACTGGCAGGCACTGGCACTGGCGGCGCCCGGCAGCGGCGCAGGCGCCCGGGCACTGTTGGCGCAAATCGTGGCGTGACTCGACTCGCGGCAGCGCCGTGGGAGGACGAGAGGCCGCGGGGCGGCGGTCGCGCCCGCCGCCGGGCTCGACCGTCAGGGCTGGGTCGTCAAGCCGAGTCAGGGCCTCGTGGCTCGCCGCCGCCGCGGCGCGCGGTGCTGGTGCCAGTATCGGTGGGAGGAGAGGAGATTTCCGTGCGCCGAGCAGAGGTGGTCCGACGGTCCGACGGCTCGGGAGTCGGGACGACAAACGAGCTTGGAGACTCGACGGGCGGTTCATAGATAGCTACCGGGGGCTTTGGGCGTTGGAGTCATATTTAGGTACAGGGCGGCGCGGCGGCGCGTGTCGCTGCGATCTTTGGGTGCAGGTCGTTGCATCGTTTGAAGGTCGTTGCATCGTTTGAAGGTTGTTGCATCGTTTGAAGGTCGTTCGTTCGTTGCAGCGGTTGGGACTTCGTTCACAGCCAGTCCTCTGCTAGGCCTCTTGAAGAGAAAGAAGAGAGAGGTCTCTGCTGCGACTCTGACTTCGTTCGTGGTTGCTAGCTCTAGGCGCGCGAGTGGAAGAAGACGCGGAGGCGGCGACGCAAGATGTGCAGCGCGGAGAGCAATATAGCGAGCGAGAGCGCGTGCTTGATGAGCTCCATATGCTGGTCGGAGACGAGGTCGAGGAGCGGGGTGACGCGAATGACGAGGAGGATGAAGTCGTAGAGCCCATGCAGGATGACGGCAGGCGCCAGCACGCGGTACATGGAAAGGCCAGACTTGAGGAAGCGCTCAATGAGGCCAAGGCCGGTAAAGCAGCCACAGGCAACGTGCATGGGCAGCGCGAAGCAGAGGCGCGCCAGCGCAATACGTAGCGCATCCGGCGGCGTGCGCGCCAGGCAAATCACGTAGAGCATACTCTCGCTGGTGGCGAGCCCGGCGCTGAATGCGATGAAGTAGAGCACGATGGCGTGCGCACTCGTCACGCCCAGCCCGGGCCGGCCCTCCGGCTCGAGGGCCGCGACAGCGGCTGCCGCGGCGGCCGCGGTGGCAGCGGCCGAGTTGGAGGCCGAGGCCGAGGCGGATCCGGCCGAGGCCGAGATGGAGGCCGCCATCTCCTCGTCGCGCGACAGGCCGGCGAGCATGTCCGCGGCAGTCGCGGGCTCGGTCGCCCCGGTGCCTGCAGTCGCGACCGGCGAGATGGCCTGAGGGCTCATGGGCTCCCCCGCCAGCCCGAGGTGCGGATCCGCCACGAGCGGCGCGGCGACGTCAGGAACCACCACAGGTTGGGGCCGCAGGCCGAAGCGAATGGCGCTACGCACGAAAAAGAGCTTGGTGCTCTCCTCGATGAGCCCTGCCGTGAAGAAGCACAGCACGAAGCCCACGAGGAGGCCACGAAGCGGCGACGTCTGGTACAGCAGGCGCGCGAGCTGGCGCAGGTCGCGCAGCACATGCAAGTCGCCCATGCGCTCCATGGTCTCCGTGCAGTCCGCGCCGTAACAGTAGTATCCCATAATGGTTACCGCGCAGAACATCTCGATGAAGAGCAGCAAGAGGAACCCCGGTCCGAAGCCCTTGAAAAAAAGCTCCAGCACGGTGCCCGGCTCCACCCGCTTGTGCTCCCAGCGGTGCGCCGCGATGTAAAGCGCCGTGGCGGGCGGAATGGCCAGCACAAAGAGCGCAATCCCGTTCGACACGCCCTTGGCCACCAGCTCGTGCAAGAACATGCAGCCGGCCACCACCGCAGACGTCCAGGCCGCCACGCTCAAATTCCACCAGTCATCCTCACGGTCCTGGTAGCCCTTGACCGCGGCCTTGATGCCGAAGACCGGCCGCCGCCGCCGCCCGCGCCGCGGCTCGCGCCGCTCACTACGCGCGCCACCGCGCGCGCGCGCCGCCGCGCCGACGCTGGCGTCCGCCAAGGACACGGGCACCTGCAGGTCGTCCGGGCTCGCCTCGAACATCCACCCGAGCTCCGACGCGCCCTCCAGCCCGCCATCGTCGTCGCGCCGCCGCATCGCGCCCGCGCAGCCGCCGCCGCTTCCGCCGCCGCGTCGCCGCGCCTCGCGGCCGGCCCGGGCGCCGCGGCCGCGAGCTCTGCCTGCATGACGTGGTGCAGGCCGTGCTCCAACCTGAAGAGCGGGGCGGGACCAGCCGCTCGCAACTGGCACCTCCCAGGAACCAGGAGCAGAGGCCGCGCCTTGGGCACGAAGACATGCTTGGGCTGGTCGATGAGCGCGTCGGCGACGGCGGCGAGGCCCCTCGAGGGGGCCAGCATGCATGCGCGGACCTTGGAGTGGCGCTTGATGTCCCCCAAAAGTGTCTCGGAGCTGAGGTTGACCGAATTTGCGAGGAAGAAGTGGCGCGACGGCCCGTACGTTGGGTCCAGCACCGCGCGCAGCGTGCCGAGCGCGGCGTAGTCGACCGGCACCACGTTGATCGCGCCCTTGGTGCACACGGAGCTCCTGCTGCGCCCCCGCGACCAATTTGTATGTGTGCAACGGGTCAATGGACAGGCCGGGATAGATTGAATTGCTCTGCAGTTGAGGCGAAACGCTTTCCTCCGAGAGTCAGGGCCAGCACCCTAGCAGCTAACGAGACCATGGCGGAGGCTCGCGCGGCCGAGGAGATCAAGTCGCCGCGTTGCGTCCGCGAGGTCTTTGATTCCCTCTCGACGGCTCGCGCAGCTTCTTCTTCTTCTCCGTCGTCGTCTTTGTCGACATCGTCGCGATCCTGTTCCATGACGGCTGCCAAGGGCGCCCCAAGCCGCGACGCGGCAGTGAGAATTCGAGCAACCTGTTGAACAAAGGAAAACAACCAAAACAAATGTTAAGCTCTCGCGCAGAGCGCCAAGGTGGGGCAGCGACGCAAAATCACTGGGTAGAACGGCGGATGAGCTCGGCCAGAAAGGCCTCCTCCTCGTAATAGCGACGGCGGACGGGCAGTGACTCCTCCTCCTGGAAGAGTCCGGCGCAAAAGTCGGGCGCAGTCTTGATGTAGTCGCCAAAGTCCGCGTAGCCCGGACGCTTCGGGTTGGACTCATGCACGCAGACGATCCGCTTGCCCAGGGTCCTGGCGTGCCGTAGCTCCGCGACCACGGCCTCGCTCTGGAAGATGTCGCGCGTCAAGATGAGCACGTAAGTGAGCGAGTCGCGCACGCCGTCCAGCATAGCCTCCCGATTCAGGTTGCCCTGATACTCCTGCCAGTGCAGAGCGCAAGACGATGCGCTGACAGGTGAGTGAGGACCAGTGACCATTCGACCGTAAAGAGTGGTACCCCGCCGGGCCCCGTCGAAGTCCGAGAACGAGTCCTCGAATGCGGAGAGCGCCTTTTCAAGCTTTACAGTTGGTTACCCGCTCATCGGCACAAGGCTTCTAGAACGTTCAAGTTGAGAACGATGCCAGATTTGGATCCAGCAAAAACAATAGCAATCGTGGCAAGCGCAGGTCCAACGCTTGCCAGGCTGGGGGATGCCTTTCGCTCGCGACGTCGCTGTCCGTGCATGGCTGCCGGCTCTGCACTGCAATTCAGAAGCTCCAGAACTGAGGACGAGGAACGATGCGCGCTCTAGAGCCTACATTAGCTGGAAAGCAGTAACTGCACGTAAGACGCGCGTGTACTTCGCGCTTTTTTTGGCTCCGGCAATCGCGGGCCGTGGCCACTCGAAACAGCACCCGGCTCGGCGCACACCGAGGTCCGCACGCGTCCCAGTGCTCGTGCGGCGGTTTTCCACAGCACGCGCGGCGGCGCGGGCGCGGCAGCGCGGGGTGGCAAAGGGGCATCGCGCGGGGCGCGGAGGGAGCGGCGGGGCGCCTGCGCGGGGCGCACGTCGAGCTCGGGTCGCCTCGCGTTGGAACTCGGGCCGTGTCGCGTCGCGCGCAAGAGAAGAGGGGCCGGCATGGACGCTCAGGGCGCCGTGCTCGCCGTGCAGGTGGCGCTGCACGTGAGACCTCTGCTGGCGCACGAGCAGGCGCAGGGCTGCGTGGCGAGCTTGAGAGCGGACGAGGAGGAGAGCACGGTCGCGCTGCCGGGCGGCGCGCGCAGGTTCACCTTCGACCATGTCTTCGAGGCGGGCCGGGCCGTTGAGGCGGGCTCAAGCGAGACTGGGGACGACGTCTTGCCCGCCGTGCCTGCCTGCAGCTCCGACCGCCTGTACGAGTCGTGCGTGCGGCCGCTGCTGGAGGGGTGCCTGGAGGGCCTTAACGCGACAGTATTGGCGTACGGCCAGACTGGCTCCGGCAAGACCTTCACGATGGGCACGACCGGAGACGATGCGGCTCGTGGTGTGATCCCGCGCGTCGCGACTGACCTTTTCGCCCGCCTACAAAGCGAGGCGGAGGCTGCACCCTGGGAGGTCAAGGTATCCTTCTTCGAGATTTACCGCGAGAGCATCTTCGACCTGCTGGCGGCCGGGCAGGCGGGCCTCTCCTCCGGCGGCGACGGCTCCGCTGCTGCGCCCGAACTCAGCATTCGCGAGGACGCCGCCCGCAACGTCTTTGTCGTGGGTCTCACGGAGGAGGCCGTCGCGGACAAGGCGGCGCTGCTCGAGGCGCTGCGTCGCGGCGGCGAGCGTCGCGCCACGGCCAGCACGGAGATGAACAGCGTGTCGAGTCGCTCGCACGCCGTCTTCACCATCTCTCTGCGCCGCGAGGACCCGGAGGTCGGCACGGTGCGCACCTCCAAGCTACACCTGGTCGACCTGGCCGGCTCGGAGCGCGCCAAGCGCACCAAAGCCGAGGGCAGCCGTCTGCAGGAGGGCATCAACATCAACCGCGGCCTGCTGGCGCTCGGCAACGTGATCTCGGCCCTCGGCGACGACAAGCGCAAGGTCGCCGGCAAGGTCGGCCACGTGCCCTACCGTGACTCCAAGCTCACGCGGATCCTGCAGGACTCGCTCGGCGGCAACAGCCGCACCGTCATGGTGGCCTGCGTCTCGCCTGCTGACAGCAACGTCGAGGAGACTCTAAACACGCTCAAGTACGCCAATCGCGCGCGGAACATCCAGAACAAGCCCACCGTCAACGACGAGGCCATCACTGAGGGTAACTCTACGCTCGTGGCGCAATTGCGCCAGACCATCGCCAACCTCCAGGACGAGGTCGCGGCGCTGCGCTCGGGCGCAGAGCGCCCGCTCGAGGCCCACCGGGCCAGAATCTCCACACGCGAGACCAGCCAGCTGCTGCTTCGCCTCAGCGAGCGCAACGTCGCGCTCGAGGCGCGCCTCAACCGCGTGGCAGACCTCTTGGAACCTCCGGCGCCCGCCGCCGGCGAGTGCGAGGACACCGCCGCCACCGCCGCCGCCGCCGCTGCCCCCCTGGACCGCGAGACGCTTCGACGTGCGCTTGCGGTTGAGCAGGAGGTGGATGAGGAAGGGACCGCAGCGGGCCCCGCCGCATCCTCGTCAGGAACCGACGTTGATGACGGCAGCAGCGGTGGCGACGACGAGGACGCCGATGGGGATGCGAACGGAAACGCCGGCAACATGGACACCGAGGAGCTCGAGGAGCGCCACATGGAACGCCAGGTGGCGCTCCAGCAGGAGCTGCAGGTCATCAACGATGAGCTGAGTTCCAAGGTGGAGGCCATGGAGCGCATGGAGCAGAGCGGCAGCCAGTTCGCGCAGTTGGAGGCGTCCTACGCCCGGGCAGTGCGCGAAATGTGCGACGAAATGTCTATTCTGCAAAACGAGCGCGATGACCTCCTGGCCAAGCTCAAAGAGGAGCAGCAGCAGCAACAACAGCAGCACGCGGGGCGTCCGGGCGCCCAAGGCGCAGCGCCCATGAGCGGGCGTGAGAAGGCGCTCAAGCAGAAGCTCGCGGACCTGGAGACTCGGCACGCGCGACTGCAGAAGCAGCAGGCGGAGCAGGACCGCGTCCTGCGCATTCAGAAGCGGGACGTGGCCGGCATGGATCGCCTCAAACAGGAGATCCAGGCGCTCAAGCAGTCGCGCGTCAAGCTGATGCGCCGCATCAAGGAGGAGGGCGACGAATTCCGCAGGTGGAAGCAGGGCAAGGAGAAGGAGCTCAAGCAGCTGAAAAAGCAGGAGACCAAGCAGCGCTACAAGTATATGGTGCTGGAGCGCCAGCACGAGCGGCAGCAGCGCGTCCTGCAGCGCAAGCAGGAGGAGGCCTCGCTTGCTCAGAAGCGTCTGCGTGACGTCCTGCAGAAGCAGCGCGAGGCCTCGGCCTCGCGCGGTGAGACCGCCTCGGCCCTCGGTTTCGGCAAGTCCGCCGAGGACCAGCGCGCCGCATTCAAGTCCTGGCTGGTGGACCAGCTCCACATCTCGCGCACCGTGCGCGGGGCGCGAAGGGCGTTGCGCGCAGAGGTCGAGACGCGCAAGGCGCTCCCGCTCGGCGAGGACGACCCCGAGGTCCATGCACAGCGCAAGGCCTGCACGGAGCGCATCGCCGCGCTGCAGGCAGTCGTGCTCGAGGCTGAGGACGCCGCGCAGACGGACCGCCGCTGGGCCTCGGTGCGCTCCACGCACACCGCCAAGCAGTGGCTCAAGGTCATTTACCAGGAGCTCGTGTCCGTCGCGGACAAGCTCGACACGCTTGAGGTGCAGTCCAACGACCTCCGCCAGGACAATGACGACCTCCAGCAGATGTTCCTCGAGCTTGAGCACTCCCACGTCCTCGACAAGGCGAGACTGCAGCGCGAGTACGAGGACAAAATTGTCGTGCTCCTGCGCCACCAGGCCGCCACAAGCACCAGCACCAGCGGCATCACCAGCGGCAGCGCCGCTTCGGCGTCTACACCATCGCGGGCGAGCGACTCGCCCTCCGCCCGGTCGACGGGCAGCAAGTCACCTGGGGTAACCGACGCACAGGACGCCCCCGTTCAGGCGGCTCTTCTCGAAAAGCTCGACCAGCTCGGCGCAGAGAACGAGAAGCTTGTCGCCCTGCTGGCCGAGGCGACTCCGTCCAAGGCCAAGGCCGCGCAGGCGCGCAAGGCGGCCCAGCAGCGGGCCAAGCAGCTGCGTGACGAGACCGATGATGACGATGAGGAGGACGGCGAGCTCTGGCTCAGCTCCGAGTCCGAGTCTGAGGACGCCGAGCAGGACTCTGACGACGAGGACTGGACTGAGGACTCCCCAGCGAAGCGCAAGGCGGCGGCCAAGCGGCCCTCTGGACCCTCGCTTGACTCCCAGGCCTCCAAGCACAGCGCACCGCCGTCCTTTGAGGATGTGGCGGCCATGCGCGACTCCGCGCAGGACCAGCTGCCGGAAGACCTCGTGCGCCGTATCGATGCCTTCAAGGTCAAGGAGCTGCAGGATGCGCTCTTCCATATTGGTCTCTCCGTGTCCGGCCGCAAGGACGTTCTACGCACGCGCCTTCTCTGTGGCCTTCTCGATCGGCAGGCGCAGCGCGAAGCAGGTGCTGTCCTGCTTCCTGAGGCGCTGCCCTCGCGCCACGAGGCAAAAGCCACGGATAGCGAGAGCGACGAGCCCAAGGCAACGGATGTGGAGACCAAGGTCCAAACGGACACCAAGGTCGAGGTGGAGCCCAAGGCCAACGTGAAGCCCAGCGTGAACCGCGCCAGGCCCGAAAGCACCGACACGGAGCACCATCGCCAGCAGCAGCAGCAGCAGCAGCAGCAGCAGCAGCAGCAGCAGCAGCGCGTCAAGGATGGGACTGCGACCAAGTTGACACAGCCAAAGACGCGCCTTCCTGTAGTCGCGGCCGCGCCCTCAGCGCCGCCCGTCCCAACACAGCAGCCGCTTGCGCAGACTGGCAAGTCCGAGGGCGTGAAGAAGCCCCCTGCGCCAATCAAGTCCTTCATGGCCGGCACAGCAAGCAGCATGAGCAAGGAAAATTCCATGGAGGCGCGGCTTGCTCAATGGCGCTCGCAACAAAAGAAGGTCGCGCCTGACGCGCGTCCTGCAACCGGACCGGAGCCCAAGCGCAAGGCGCTCGGGGTCCTCAACAACAGGAGCCTTCCCGGCAAGTAACCTTGACTGTCACCATGATGATCGATCCTGCACACTGCTTCCTTGCTTCGCACGATTACCAATCTACGTCGGTGCCCTCAAAGCCGGCCAGAAACGGGCGCACCGTGCGCCACACGAGGCCCGAGCGGATCAGGTCAACCGCAGTTTCGATGTCCGGACTCATGATGCGATCGCAGTCCCAGCTAGGCACACGCTCGCGAACCAGGGCTACAAGCGCCTCCAGCGGCTCTGTTGTGCGCAGCGGACGGTGGAACTCCATCGCCTGGCAGGCGGCGAGCAGCTCAATGGCGAGGACGCGCTCAACATTCTCCACGACCTGCACTGCGGCACGCGCCGCATAACAGCCCATGGACACGTGGTCCTCCTTGGCCGCCGAAGTGGAGATGGAGTCGACGCTAGCCGGATGCGCGAGCGACTTGTTCTCCGAGACCAGCGCGGCTGCCGTGCAGTGCGCGATCATGAAGCCCGAGTTGAGCCCGCCGTCCTTGACGAGAAAGGCGGGCAGCCCGCTGAGCGCCGGGTTCACCATGCGCTCGATGCGGCGCTCGCTGATGGAGGCGATCTCACAGATGCCAATGGCCAGGTAGTCGAGCACCTTGGCCGGATACTCGCCGTGAAAGTTGCCACCTGAGATGACGAAGCCCTCCTGCGTGCCGGCGTTGGTGTAGAAGGTGTCGCTCTGCCGCTTGGCGCCGAGCGTGACGCCGGCCTCGGCGCCGGTGCCGCCGCGGGCGGGCGCGCCGGCCGGGCCTGCGCGGCCGGCCACCATGGCGCGCAGGCGGCGGATCTCTGCCTTGGCCTCGTCCAGCGTCTCCGGGTCGGTCTCCGAGGGCGAGGGCGGGCGGCCTTCGCTCGAGTCCGTGCGCCGCATGTTGCGCCGCGGCGGCCACACGTGCACGAGGTTGCCCTCAGCGTCGACGGTGGTCACGTCAGGGCTGCCGGTAAAGACCATCGGGTTGTCCGTGGAACTGTTCAGCTCGACGTCCAGGACAGACTCCGCGAAGGTGAGCGTGTCCGCCACGATGCCGTGCACCTGCGGCGTGCAGCGCAGCGAGTACGCGTCCTGCACCTTGCCCGAGTACCGGTGGCTCGCGAAGAGCTCCGAGGGCTCCCCAGGGTGCAGGAGGGCGCGCAGGCGCGCTGCGACGCGGCCCTGGCCCCGGTGCGCGCGGCGCTCGTGCACGCGCGGGTGGAAAGCAGCCACTGTGCCCTTGAGCACCTCGAGGGTGAGCGCCGCGATGGCGTCGGCGCAGTTCTGCGCGTTGCGTGCGCGCACGAGCGCCTCGGCGCCCAGCGCTGCGATCATCTGCGTGCCATTGATGAGCGCGAGGCCCTCCTTGGCGCCCAGCTTGATGGGCTGCAGCCCGTGGCGAGCCAGGACCTCGACGGCCGGCCGCTGCGGCGGCACCAAGGCCTGGCCACTGCTGCCGCCCATGTTGCGCACGGCGAGCGCCCCGCCGGCCGGCTCGTCCATGCCGGCGACATCCCACATGCGACCGTGGCCCAGGAGGCCAAGCGCGAGGTGGCTGAGCGGCGCCAGATCGCCCGAGGCGCCCACGCTGCCCTGTGACGGCACGACGGAGATGCAGCCGGCGTTGAAGGCAGCGACCATCTGTGCCAGCGTACGCTCCGAGACGCCAGAGTTGCCACGGCAGAGCACATTGATGCGCAGCGCTAGCAGCATGCGCGTGCGCTCGTACGGCAGCGGCTCGCCCACGCCCGCCGAATGCGACTTGATGAGGTTCTCCTGGAGCAGCTCCAGCTGGTCATCGCTGATGATGACATCGGAAAACAGTCCGAACCCCGTGTTGATGCCGTACGCGACCTCCTTGTTGGCCAGCAACTGCTCCACCACCAGGCGCGACGCCTTGACGCGGCCCAGAGCCTCGGCCGCGATCGAGATCTGCGACCCGTGCTGCGAGAGCGCCACCAGCTGCTCGCAGTCCAGCGAGTCGCCGTCCAGAACAATCTCCACCCTGCTCTTCATCGTCTTCGTTGCTGCCTCTCCTCGACCGGTTAATCAAAGCACAACGCGGGTACGAGTTTTCCTGGCGGCCCCTCGCAGTCAGGCTGCGATGATCGAGACAGTGACTGCAGTCCACCGGCGTGCGAACGAACGTTGGGCCCTTTTCCTGCCTTTTCCTCTCAGGCTGCTTGCGAGGGAATTGCGGTCTGCTGCACCGCTGCACGCCGGCCGGGTCTGCAGCGCTCCGCGACGACGCAGCCCTCCTCATTGCCTCTCCCGCGCTGGACCTCGCGCTCGTCAGCCGGCTGGGTGGCGCAGCCTGGCGCGCGCCTCGGATCGACCTCGTCCCAGTCTCTCTCGCGCGAGAATTCGCAGGTCCGGGTTGCGCGGCTGCGTCACAAAGCCCGCTGCTGCCGTGGGCCCATGCAGGGCCAGGCAGGGCACCTGCGCCCTCGACCCAGAAGGCCCGTTCTGGATCCCGCCAGGCCCGGTCGGCCGGCCGACGCCGCGCGGCCCGCCGCCAGTCGCGCGCGCCCGCGCCACCGGCCGCCGCGCGCTCGCGCAACGCGCCGCCCAGCGCCCGGGGCGCCCGCGAAGCCAACTTGAAGGCAGTCTGCGGCTCGGACTCGGAGGGGACAGCGCGCTGGCGCAGCGCCAGAGATGGGCCGCGTCAGGTCGAAGTGGCCTTGGCGAGCGCCGCCTCTAATGAAACATGGTGGACACTGGGGAGGGCCACTCCGTTAGGAGGCGACTTCGGACGCGTGGTACTGGCATTCCAGCGCGGCCGCGTCAACTTGAACTCGGAGGACGAGCGCGCCGTCGCCGCGCTGCAGCATCGCACTGGCAATGCTCCACAGGCGACGCGGCCGCCCGGGTCAAGAGGTTTGGCTGGCTGGCTGGCTGGGCTCAGGGCTGCCTGGCTGCCCGCCTTCCGCCTGCCTGACGCCGGGCCGTTCCCAGGACACCTGCAAAGTCCCCGGGAGAGCCGGACAGAAGGCAGACAGTCTGCTGCGTGAATACGAACGCGAGTTCGAACGAGAAAGCGAATGCGAGTGCGAGAATGCGAATGCGAGTGCGAGTGCGAGTGCTTGCGGGCTTTGGCGACCTTGAACGAAGCTCGCGACGCAAAGGGCGGTCCCGGCTGCGCATCAAGAGGCCCCGACGAGCCGCCTGCAGCTGCTCAGCTCGAGGTGCTCGCTCACTGGAGGGATGGAGAAGTGACGCAAAATGGCAAAGGTTGCTTGATTTCTGCGCCGCGCATGACGACGCTTCATAACTACGAAGGGCCCTGCTACACGGCGCAGCGGCCCGGACGTTGAGCCCTCTTCGCGATCCCGCGTCCGTCCACGCTGCCAGCTTGCGGTACGTGCAAGTTGCAAAGGGGCCATGCACATCGCGTCGGCCCATGTCCCGGGCCTTAGGGGTGAGAACGAAAGCCGGGAGAGGAGCTCGACGATGAGTAGACACGAAACTCAGTTGGTCATCGTCGAAAGACAGAGACAGAGAGAAGAGAGAAGAGAGAAGAGAGAGAGAGAAAGAGAAAGAGAGGACCAGGGAGAAGAAGCCTCCCAAGGATGAAGCGCCGGACGTGCTGCGCGGCCGTGTGCGGGCCGCTCGCATGGGTGCTGACCATGGCCGCCTTCTGGAGCGTGGCCTGGGTGTACGCGTGGTCGAGCTCGCTGTTTAACCTGGATGGCGACGCCGTGGTGGTCGCTGCGTCGCCGCTCTACATCGCGTGGTCCGAGGATTCTATCGAGGTCTCGGACTCGAACACGGTCGCTGCATACACGCTCAACATCATGGACGTCACGGACAACGCCTGCAGCTCGTCGCTCTCAGTGGTTGGCGAGGACGCCTCAGGCGACGCCTATTCTTACTTTGGTGCCTACGGCTTTTGCTCGGACGAGGACGGCGAGTTCAAGTCGCCCGTGGAGGCCAGGGCACTGCTGGTCTTCGGGTCGATGGCGCTGGCGATGCTCACCGTTGCCGCAATTCTCTCGTTCGTGTCCATCTGCACGCCGACGCGCTGCGGTGGCCGCACGCAGCTGTGGTGCTTCGCACTATCGACTGTTCTGCTCTTGTCGGAGATCATCATCACGCTCAAGTGGGACTACTTCACCGCACTGCGGCAAGGCGAGGCTGGTGTCTTGGTGCCCACCAACGCAGACCAAACCGAATACGCCATCTATGTGCCGGATGAGCCGCTCGGGCTCGGTGCCAGCTTCGCCGTGCTAGTTGTGGCCACCTTTTGCTCGCTCTGCGCCACCTTTGCCGCACTCGTCCCTGACCTTGCCCGCCCTGCTTTGGAGGACCCGCTCGAAGCCTCCGCCGCGGAGCCCGTGCGCGCGTCCAAGGCGACTGTGACTAAGGCGAGCAAGGTGCGCTCGGCCAAGACGACCACCTCGCGCGGCCCGGCCGACGCTCAGGTCTCGCACGTCTGAGATCAAGAGTGGTACGGTGATGGTACCCGGGTCCACCTCGTTGTCAACACCCTGGCCTCGCGTCTAGACTGCCATAACATTACATAGACTGCAACAGCAAACACCAAAGCGAGAAACAAATCCAAAGCCAAAAACCAAGAGCAAGAGCAAAAGCAAACGCAAACGCAACAACAAGAAATTGCGATGCTCGTAACGCCGCGGAGATGGCCTTGCTTGGGAGCTCCTCTGCGCACATTGCGCGGCCGCGTGCCTGTGGCGCACATCCAACGGCTGCAGTCCCAAGACCTGTGCGCAGCAGCCATGCGGCGCCTGTGGGCGGGCGCCGCGGGCGCCGCGGGCAGGCGGGTCGCGGCTGCGGCCACTGTTGCGCTGGCCTGTCTCCTGCTGTGCGCGGCCGCGGCAGGGAGCGAGCAGAACGGGTGCGGTGATGATGCCATCGACATCAAGCATCGTGACCTGGAAACCTGCGGCGCGGCGGCGCGCGAAGCGCTGGAGAGCCTGGCAGCGGGCTCAGGCCCGCGCGTGGAGGTGCTACGGCCGCGTGCCGAAGACCCCTACGTGGTCACTTCGACGGTCTTTGCGGCGCAGTGGCGGTCCGGCGCAGACCCGGACCAGGTGGTATGCTTTCAGATCATCTCGGTGCACTACCCGCCCGCGCCGCCCTCGTGCATGACGGCGAGCGCAGCCACGGTCGTCAACGTGGAGTTTTTACCGTACGGCGAGCACGCGCTCGTCGTCTGGGCCCGGGGCGTCCCGGGGTCCGGCGCGCTCCGCTGGGTCAAGGTGAGCACCGAGGTTCCGGCGCCAGGAGCGCCCGCGACGCAGCCGAACTGTACGCAGCAGCGCCGCGACGTGGCGGCGACCGGGACCAGCAAGCCGGGCGGTCTCGTGCTCGCCGCCCTCGTGAACCGCGGCGGGCCCTCGTTTCAGGCGGCGGTGCGCTCGTGGGCGGCGAGCGGCCTCCTCGAGGCCGCCACGCATCGATTCGTGTTCTTGCAGAACTGGGCAGCGGCGGATGGCCTGGGCGACATGGACATCGTGCCGCACACGGCTGCGCGCGACTCGCGCGTGGACGCGCTGCCCAGCTCCTACTCACTGGAGGTGCTCGGCGCGAGCTCGCAGGCCGGGATTGGGCCGGCGCTAAACAGGCTCGTGGAGGCCGCAGTGCGCGTTGGTGCGGAGCACGTGCTCTTCATCGAGGAGGACTTTTGGGTACCAGAGGACGAGCAGGCGCGCGCGGTGGACACGCTGCGCGAGGCGCGCGACCTTGAGCGCAGCGGCGTGGCGGACGTCGTGAAGCTGCGCCACCGTCTCAAGCCCGGGGAGCCCTTCTTTCCATGGGCGTGGAGGACGCATGAGGAGCTGCTGACAAGCTACGAGACGCCGTACGGGTCAAATCACAGCGTCCACGAGACCGTGCACTGGCTGCTGGACCCGCCGTCCTTCTTTGAGGCCAGCGGCGTCAGCCCACCGCCCGTGTACGAGTGCGGGCAAGGCACGAGCTTGGGGGGCGCGCCGTGGTTCTGCGCGTACTCCACGCACAGCGCCTGGTCTAACAATCCTTTCATCGTACGGCCCTCCTTTTATCAGGTGAGTTTCAAGAGTGCGCAAGCTTGCCATGGCTCGGGTCTCCAGACGGACTAACTTGACTGACTTTGCGCACCTAGCAAAACGTGGCGCCCACGGCTGCACGAGACTGGACCCGGACCGTGGAAGGCGCGCTCGCACACAGCCCGCACCTTTGGGACCACAGGTGCTTTGTGCTGGCCAAGGGCCGGGGTATCTTCTCGCATCGCGACATCGACGGGCGTCCGCTCGCGGCGCAGTCGCCCTCCGAGGATCCTTTTGGCGAGGCCGTGCGCGCGCGGTACCGCTGCAGAGACGCGCTTCGCGCGCAGCGTGCAGACGAGTGCGCCTCCCTTCCCCCGCTCTGACGACTGAAGGGCGGCTCTCACGTCAGAGCTTGGACTCGGTGAGGCCGCCGGCAGGAAGTAGCGGTAGTAGGGCATCCAGGAAAGTAGCGCGCCAGGCCGCGTCCTGGCAGAGGTCGTTGCGAACCTCGAACATGATGGCGTTGCGCGCGCCGGGGTGGCTCGCATTGTAAACAAAACAATCCGCGGAAAACATGAAGCCGTCGCGTCCGCTCCAGGGCGCGTTGACCTCGGTCTTGAAGCCGGCCTTGCAGAGTGCCGCTGTCATGTGCTCCACCTCGGAGCGGTTGTTGGTGGAATACAGCACGCCCACGTCCAGCTCGCGCTTGGTACCTTCGTAGACCGGCGTGAAGGTGTGCACAGAGAGCGCAGTCTTGGCGCGCGTGGCCACGGCCACGCGCTGCAGCTCCTCATGGTACGGCAGGTAGTAGTCCGTGATGCGGCGCACGAGCGCCTCGCGCGATGCGCGCACGTCTTGGTTCAGCTCCGTGGGCTGGCCGTCGCAGAGCTCGCGTGCCAGCGTCGGCGACGACACCGGCCGGTTCACGTCCACGAAGAGCCGGCTATACAGCGAGTGCACGAGCGGCGCCTCGAGGCGCGCCGCCAGCTCCTCTGCCAGCTCCAGCGCGCCAGGATCGTAGGCCCAGTGCTGCGAGGCGAGGCCGCGCGCCTCGTCCGCCGCCCCCCAGCGCTTGCCCTCGGGCAGCGCGTTGCCTGCATGCTCGCACGTCACCAGGTAGGTTGCGCTATCCGCGCCGAGCGGGACCACGGACCGCACGTTGGGCCCGGCCCTGGTCTCGCTCTGCTTCGCCGCTGCGGATGAGGCCGCGCGCCGCGCCGTGATCCTCGAGCCGCTGGCCAGCATCTTTTGCGTCACCTGCATTGCAGCGTGCTGTGGTGTGTTCGAGTCGAGTCAAGTCGAGTCGTGTCTCAAGCGCGCGTCGTCGTCGAGCTCGAGCTGCAGCTCCAGCAGCTGCACCTCAAGGAGCGAGCGTGATGCCCCCGTCCGAGGCCGGCGTCGCGCTTCGCTGCGCCGTGGCACTGCAAGCGGCACCCGCGCGATCCGCTGCGGCGCTTCGAGTTAGCACTCTGGAGACGGCGCTTTGCGCGCCGCGAGCAAGCTCAGCAAGGTCGCAGCGCGAGGCTCGCAAGGGTCCAAGGGAGCGAGAGAACCCTGGAACCCGCGCAACCCCGCGGCGCGGAATGCGTTGCGGCGGAACCCCTGGAACCGCGAGGTCGAGGAGGAGGAAGGCGGCGGCACTCTCCTTGTCGCCCGAGGCGCAGAACAGCGCGAGCTTCGCGAAGCGCGGCCGCAGCGACGCGCGCGGCGCGGCGCGGCGCGGCGCGGGCGGCAGTCCGGTTGCCTGCGCGACGCGGCCCGGGAGAGTGCGAGGCTCGGGCCGCGGCCTGGTCGACGCGCTGGGCGGGGCGGGGCGCGAGCTGCGCTAGGCTGGGCTGGGCTGCGCAAGATGCTGGCCGCGGCGGCGCGCCTGGGCCCCGGGCAGCGGGCGCTGACGCTGCGCGCGCCCGCAGCGGCGCGGCTGCGCGGCGAGCAGCAGGCGCGCGTGCTGAGCTCATGGTGGTGGGATAAGAAGCGCAAGAGCAGCGCCTCGCGCAAGGAGGCGGAGGCCGCCGAGGAGGCGGCCACCAAGGACGCGGAGACCGTCGAGACGGCGGAGACGGCCGAGGCCGCCGCGGCGGAGGGCAAGGGCCGCGCCGCCTCGTCGTCCTCGGGCGGCGTGAACCCGCAGGAGGGCGGTGCGTCGACGTCGGGTCCGTCGGCGGCGTCGTCCTCTGCGTCGTCGACCTCGGGTTCGTCCTCATCGACCTCGTCGTCCATTGCGCCGGTGCTCAACCTGCAGGGCGCGCCGCGGCAGCCGCACGTGCTGGCGCTGCCGCTGAGCCGGCGGCCGCTCTTCCCGGGCTTGCTTCATCCAATCCAGATCACGGACCGCAAGGTTTACGAGGCGCTGGTGCGCACGCGCGCAAGCGGGAACCCGTACATTGGTCTCTTCTTGCGGCAGCCCGGGTCCGGGCGGCACGAGCTGGAGTGGGAGAACGATGACCTCTCGCACCGTATCACGAGTTTGGATGACATCCACCACGTGGGCACTTTCGCGCAGATCGTGCAGATGGAGCCCATGCGCGAGCTGCTGTCGGCCAGCTCGGATGGCGACATGATGAGCGATCACGGCATCCATGTGGAGGAGATCGGCGGCGGCTTTCAGGACCCGGAGCAGCAGCGCAAGAAGCAGAATCTTCGCCACGCGCTCTTTGAGGAGGACGAGATGCGTCGTGCGCGGGCTGGATCTCCGAGCGAGGCCGTGGCAAACGCGCGCGAGGAGTCGTGGACGCTGGTGGTCAAGGCGCACCGCAAGATCAAGATCGAAGAGATGCTGAACGAGGGCCCGCCGCCGCTGGTCAAGGTCAAGCACCTCACGGAGTTTCCCGTGGACTCGTACGACCAGGATATGCTCCGCGCCTACACGAACGAGGTGCTGTCGACGCTGCGCGACGTCATCAAGGCGAACCCCTTGCTGCGCGAGCACATGCAGTTCTTTACGACGCGTTTCGACATGTCCGACCCATACCACGTGTGCAATTTTGCCGCCTCGCTGACCTCGGCCGAGGGCGAGGACCTGCAGGAGGTGCTGGAGGCCTTCAACTTGGAGACGCGCCTGAAGAAGGTGCTCACGCTGCTCAAGAAGGAGGTGCAGCTCTCAGAGCTGCAGCAGGAGATCTCGCGCCAGGTCGAGGACACAATTAGCGCAAACCAGCGCAAGTACTTTTTGAACGAGCAGCTCAAGCAGATCAAGAAGGAGCTCGGTCTCGAGCACGATGACAAGGATGCGCTCCTAGCCAAGTACGAGAAGCAGCTGCGCCAGCTCAAGGGTCTCGAGCCGCCCGCCGAGGAGGCCGCCGCCGCGGCCGATGGCAAGGGCAACGACAAGAAGAAGTCGAAGAAGAAGACCCAGGAGCAGGCGGAGGACACCGCCAAGCCCAAGCGCACCTTCATCTACGAGGGCCTGCCCCCGGACGCGGAGCGCGTCATCAACGACGAGCTCAAGAAGCTCTCGGGCCTCGAAAAGACTTCCCCCGAGTTCAATGTAACGCGCGCCTACCTGGACTGGCTCATGGCGCTGCCTTGGGGCAAGCACTCCGTGGAGAACCTGGATATCGTTCGGGCCAACGAAATTCTGGAGGCGGACCACTTCGGTCTCAAGGACATCAAAGAGCGCATTCTCGAGTTCATCGCCGTCGGTAACCTGCGCGGCACGGTGCAGGGCAAGATCATCCTGCTCGTTGGCCCGCCTGGCGTTGGCAAGACCTCCATCGGCCAGTCCATTGCGCACGCGCTGGACCGTGAGTTCTACCGCTTCTCCGTGGGAGGCCTCAGTGACGTCTCGGAGATCAAGGGCCACCGCCGCACGTACATTGGCAGCATGCCGGGCAAGCTCGTGCAGTGCCTCAAGACCGCAGGCGTGTCGAACCCGGTCGTGCTCATTGATGAGATCGACAAGATCGGATCGGGCGGCTTCCGTGGTGACCCGTCCAGCGCGCTGCTGGAGCTCCTTGACCCGGCGCAGAACAGCGCCTTCGTGGATCACTACCTGGACGTGCCCATGGACCTGTCCAAGGTCCTCTTCGTCTGCACGGCCAACGAGCTTGACACGATCCCGGGCCCGCTCCTGGACCGCATGGAGATTCTTCGCCTCTCCGGCTACGATCTGCCAGAGAAGGTGCAGATCGCCAAGCGCTACCTGGAGCCGCGCGCGCGCCGCGACTCAGGCCTTGCGCTGCCGGAGGACGAAGCCGTGCCGGAGACCGTGGACGAGCCCGAGGAGCCGGCTGAGGGCTTCAAGAAGAACCCGTCGCGCGTGAGCTCGATCGAGGTGCCCAAGGACCTCGGACTGGATGATTCGGCCTTTGAGGCGCTCGCGCGCTGGTATTGCCGCGAGGCCGGCGTCCGCAAGCTGCAGCAGCACATTGAGCGCATCTATCGCAAGGTCTCGCTAGAGCTGCTGCAGTCCAAGACCAAGGCGACGATCGAGGGCGCGGCCTCGGACGCCGCCGCGGCGCCGGAAACGCGCGACACCTGGGTCATTTCCGAGGGCGACCTCGAGCGCTACGTGGGTAAGCGCAAGTACCAGAGCGACAAGCTGTACGAGTCGGTGCCGCCCCCTGGCGTCGTCATGGGTCTGGCCTGGTCCGCCGGCGGCGGCAGCGCGCTCTACATTGAGAGTACTCGCATCCGCCGCGTCACCAGGGCGCAGGCGGACGCGGCCGGCACCGGCGACGAGGCCGCGGCCAAGGCTGGCGCCGCCGGCGCCGCTGGTGCCGGTGCTGGTTCTCCCTTCACCGTGCACTCGACGGGCCAGCTGGGCGACGTCATGCAGGAGAGCGTGCGCCTGGCGCAGACGAACGCCAAGCACTTTTTGCAGGAGGTGGCGCCTGGCAACGACTTTTTCGAGGCCAACCAGATCCATCTTCATGTGCCGGAGGGCGCCACCCCGAAGGACGGGCCCTCCGCCGGCGTTACCATGACCACGGCGCTGCTCTCCCTGGCGCTGGGCCGGTCTGTCAAGGCGGACCTCGCCATGACGGGCGAGATTAGCCTCACTGGCCGCGTGCTGCCGGTGGGTGGCATCAAGGAGAAGGTGATTGCGGCACGCCGTGCGGGTGTCACCACGATCGTGCTCCCGGACGGCAACCGCAAGGACGCTGACGAACTTCCGGACTATCTGCGCGACAACCTCGACATTCACTTCGCCACGCACTACGAGGACGTGTACAAAGTCGCCTTCGAGGAGTCCTGATGAGATGAGCTGAGATGAGTGCTGTGGCGGTTGACGCTGCCAGGCTCCATCAAAAAGTGATGTGCTCCTATCATCTTTTAGTATCACCTCAAGCTAACTAAACTTTTAGACCTGCAGGTCCTTGACCATGGTCTCAAAAATGGGGCGCGCCGCCTCGTGCCAGGCGTCGAGCGGCTCGGGCTCCGGGGGGAACCCAGAAAAGGAAAAGACCGGCACGTCCGCGCCGAGCACGCGGGTCAGGAACTCGGTGTTGCCAAAGCCGCAGGAGAGGTCCTCAGCGATAGCCAGACCGGCGAGCCGGAAGCCGCGCGCCCGCAGCGACTCCACCGCGGTGAGCGTGGTGGAGATGCCACCAAGCTTGCCGTCACCCACGAGCAGCACCGGGAGGCCGAGGCCGGCATACATGTCGGCCTGCAGCGTGCGCGAGGGGCCTGGCGAGAGCACGCCGCCGGCCGTCTCCACCACGGCCATGGCAGCGTCCTCGTGCGCAGCCAGGCTCTGCGCGAGGCCTTCGCAGATGGCGCCGTCGCTCGGGGTTTCGCGCACCGTGGAGCCGTCGGCCGCCACGGCCGGGCCGGCCTCGGCCGCCACGTGCGCCGACACGGCAGGCGCCCAGGTGTAGAGCGTCTCGTGGCGCAGCCGCGGCGCCAGCGCCGGGTCGAGGCGGCGCAGCACCGTGGCTGCGTCCGAGTGCCCGTGCTCCGACCCTGTCTGCAGCGGCTTCACGTAGAACGCGCTGCCCAGCACGCCACACGCGGCGCGCACCAGGCCGCAGCTCACCACCGTCTTGCCCACGTCCGTGTTCGCGCCGAAGACCAGCAGCTGCCGCCGCGGCCCCGCCAGCGCGCGCGCCACGCCGCCCGCCATGCCGCCCGCCGTGCCTGCCGTGCCGGCCTCGCCTGGGCGGCCCTCCTGCCTGCCTGCCCTGCCGCCGCTCCTCGGTCAGGCCGCCGCCGCGCGTCGCGCCCACGCGCCCGCGAGCGCCAGCGCCGCGCGCGCCCACGCCGCGCTCGCCGCCGCCAGCGCGAGCGCCGCCGCCGCCGCCGCCGCCTGCTGCCTCGAACCCGGACTGCCGGCGGAGCCTGGGAGGCCTGACCATGACTGCTGTGAGTCCGAGTCTGGCGACAGAGCGGGCGGCGCGGCGGCGGAGAGCAGCGCGGAGAAGAGCGCGCCCAGGCCCATGGCCAGGCGGTAAACGACGGTGTCCAGGAGCGATTTGACGGCGAAACGCGGCTCGCGGGGCACGACCGCGAAGAGCGCCTCGCGCGTGGGCTTGGACACGCCGAAGGACACGACCCGGCGCGAGAGCTCGAGCACCACGGAGGCGTGCAGCGCGGGCAGCGACCCAGAGGCGAGCAGGACGGCGCCGGCCAGCGTCACGAGCGGAGGCGCCAGGAGGCTGGCGCGCACGCCCAGCAGCGCGGCCAGGCGCCGGCTCGAGAACCCCACCTGCAACGCCAGCGTCAGCACAGACGCAGCCAGGCTCAGCTGCGCGGAGAGCGCAGCGGACTCCGCCACCGTCAGCCCGCTCGCCGAGGCCGCGTTCGTGCGCTCCAGGAACACCAGCGACAGCGTGAACGCGTAGCCGCACGTGTACACCGCGAACCATAGGTAGAAGGCGTCTGAATACAGCAGTGTCCAGGCGCGCGTCGTCGCCGCCCAGGCCGACCGCAGACCGAGCTCGACGCTGGGCCGCTCTGCGGCGTGTTGCGCGCGGGGCGTGGCCGACGCAGGCCGCAGCGCGGCGCCCGCCGCCTCCACGGCGGCCCGGCCCGCCAGTTCCCACGCGCAGACCACGGGCACGGCGATCCAATGCACGGGGCAGCCCAGCCACAGCAAAAGGCTCGTCAAGGCCGACCCCAGGCCTTGACCCACCGTGCAGGCCGCGGCAAACATGCTGTAATGGTGCACGCCGGCATCGCGCGGCAAGACCTCTGCGGCGAAGCTCCACAGCACGGAGATGGCTACATTGTTGACGCTCTGCGTCACCACGTGCAGCGCGCTCACCCAGATTAGGCGCGTCTTGGTTACCGCTGTCAGGTCCATTTCGACCAGGACCATGGCGAGGAGCGCCACGCCGTACGCCCTGTACAGCTGCTGCAGCCGGAGGGCCGTCGCGCCGGCCGTGGGTTGCGCCACGAACTGCATGTCATGCACCCATGGATTGATCGATTGATTGATTGCGCGCGAATCCGGGTCAGTCGACCTGGTGCGCGGACCCATGCCGTCAAGCCCACGTCGGATTACTTACGCGCGCAAGGGGGCCCACGACGATGGAGACCGCGGTAGACCCCGCGAGCAGCCACGGGCTGAGCCCCCTGCCGACGAAGCGCAGCTGCGCGTCGCGCACCGCCTGCAACAGATAGTTGGCCGTCATGGCCGCCAGAAATGCCAGGCCCATGCGCCGTGCTGCAGACCTCGTCGCTGCCTCGCTATCCCGGGCTGCCTTGTCCCCCGGCATGCTGTCCATGCCGCCAACCGCATCCCAGTCGCTCGTCTCCGCCGCCGCCGCCGCCGCCGCCGCCGCCGCTGCCGCCGCGCCTGAGGTTCTTCGGGCCTGCGCCGGACCCGGGCTCGACAGCCGGCGTGCCGCCCGCGCGCCGCCGCGGTCCATGGTCGCGCGGCGGCGGCCGGCGCGAGCCTCAGTTGCCGCTCCGTGTTGGAGACTGCAGCCTAGTAGGCTGTCAGCGTGGCGCGGGGGCGTGCTAGTTACGGTCGCTTTACAGCCGCCACGCCGTCACGAGCTGCTGCTGCGAGGCTGCCTGCAAGCGCGAGCGATCATGCGCCCTTCGTGCTCGTCTACGCCTACGGGCGTTGGGCGGCGTTGGGCGGTGGACTCGCTTTTGTGGACAAGCTATCTCTCTACGTTTAGCTACTACAAGCTGGCTAGCTAGCTAGCTTCTCTGGCACCACCCCACCCCGCCTCGGGACCGCCAAAGCGTAGATGTGAGCGCGCGTGTCCCGCCGCAGAGGCCTCCGGGCCTCCAGGCTCGCGGCGCGGGCCACGGCCTGCCGCCGCCGTAGCGCGCGTGCATGGCACGCCTCCTGGCTCGCAGGCTGACAACAGTAAAGTGCAGACTCCCGGAGAACACGGAGACTGAGGGAAAAAAACAGAACTGTGAGAACTGTGAGCGCTGCCGCAAAAAAGCGGTCCAAAGTAACGGAACCCACTGCAGAGCAATCCACGACTCGGACTCGAGTACATTCGAAAGACGGTTGCCTTACTCACGGTCAGGGGCGCGGACAGTCCTTGCGAGGCTTTGCGTTCTCGCCATAGTCTGCCCGCACGCACCGGCCCCACCGGCCTGCTTCCATTCGGCGCGGCACTCGGCGCGGAGTCGACCCGGCTTGCCGCGGAGTCCTGTTAGGCTAGCGCGAAGCCGCAGCGTGACAAGAAGGGGAACGAGAAACGAGGTGAGCGAGCAATCGTGGGCAGCGCCCTGTCCTCGAATTCGGAGAGAGGGTGATTGCTGTTGTCTCGTCCAGACCGCGCTCGCTGGGTGGCCAGCCTCAGCAGCGAGCGAGCGAGCGAGCGAGGGAGCGAGCGAGGTTGCGGCAAGAGAGGTTGCGGCGAGCGAGGTCGAGCGCGCCGACGTAGCTATCGCCTGTAGACGCTCAACTCGTCAGCAGCAGCAGCAGCAGCAGCAGCAGCAGCAGCAGCAGCAGCACCGTCGGCGGCCGCAGCGTGATGCCGTCCTTCTTCTTCAACACGGATGTAAGTGCGAGATCAAGCCGCCACTTGGCGCATGGCCAAAGCGCAGGCGGAGAGAAGGCTGCTCGTTTTGCGGAGCGAAGACTGACAAGACAGACTTTTTTTTGGCGCACTAACAGGAGTTTTCGAAGCGGTATCGCGTGAGCAAGACCCTGGGCACCGGAAGCTTCGCGACGGTGAAGATCTGCACGCTCAAGGAGGACAAGGCAGTGGTGCGCGCGGTCAAGATCATGAACCTGCTCACCATGAAGGCCGAGGACGCTGAGGCGCTCGAGACTGAGATGAGCATCCTCTATGAGATGGACCACCCGCACATCGTCAAGCTCTACGAGACATACCGGTCAAAGAAGAACGTGTACCTGGTCATGGAGCTCATGATGGGTGGCGAGATGTTCGACCGCATTGTGGAGAAGGAGCACTTTGAGGAGCGCATGGCACGGCGCGACCTCAAGAGCATCGCCGAAGCCCTGCTGTATTGCCACGAGAGGGACATTGTGCACCGTGATCTCAAGCCGGAGAACCTACTGTACTCGGACAACACCGACGAGGCCGTTGTCAAGCTCGCCGACTTTGGCCTCGCCAAGGTCTGCAAGGAGGAGCCCTTCATGAAGACCGCGTGCGGGACGCCGGGCTACGTGGCTCCCGAGATCTTGCAGGGGGACAAGTACGATTTCAAGGTCGACGTCTGGAGCTTCGGGGTTATCGCCTACATCCTGCTCTGCGGCTTTCCGCCTTTCTACCACCCCAACAACGCCGAGCTCTTCCGCCAGATCAAGCGCGGCAAGTACGAGTACCCCTCGCCTTTCTGGGACGATGTCTCGCAGGACGCTAAGGACTTCATCGACTTTATGCTCGTCACCAACCCGGTCGAGCGCCCAACCATCGCCGAGGTCCTCAAGCACAAGTGGCTCGTCGGCGATGCCAACTCCAACCTCACCGCGAACCTCGAGAAGCTGAAGGAGTACAACGCCTCGCGCAAATTCAAGAATGCAGTCAACGGTATCAAGGCTGTACAGCGCCTGCGCCGCTCGCTCGCCATTGGCGAGACCTCTGCCGGACCCGGCGCTCCCCAGGAGTCTCCCGACAACTCCGTCAAAGAAGAAGACGCCGCGGCCGTTGCTGCCGACAACTGAGAACAATCCGTCGAGCGAGCTGTCCGTCCTGTGCCGAGCGCCAAGCGCCAAGTTAAGCTATGTGTATTCTACGACGAAAGCTCAATAAGAATGTAAAGGCTCGAGTGTCCTTGCTTGTACACATGCCTCACAGACATCTTTACGTTTCTGACTTTTTATTGTTTTCCACGGGCTCATCACATTAGGTCCTCCAGCACAGCGCGTGTGACCTCCGCGGCATGCGTCTGTAGAATGTAGTGCCCGCCGTCAGCAATCTCGACGTGACGGAAGCGGCCATGCGGCGCGTGCAAATGCCAAGCAGCCGGCCAGTTCTCCGGGATGGTGTCATCCAGGCGGCCGCTGATAGCTGTCACAGGCACGCCAGCGCCTTCTGCGGTCTCGTCGTACATGTAGCGCTCGGCAAGCTGCATTTGGCCGGCGATCTGCGCCATGACGTGCTCGAAATAGGTCTGATTCGCCACTAGGTTGGCCAGCGTCGAGTCGTCCTTGAAGAAGCCCAGCTGATGAAGGTCGCGCACCGTATCGTCGCGCTCCTCCTGCGTCAGGTCTTGGAAGCGCACGGCAGCCGCGGTCTCGTCCGATGGCACGAAAAAGGCGTTCTCCTTGAGGCGGTTGCTGTAGAGCAGCCGCAGGGCACGCGAGTAGTCCTGTGGCGCGCTGCAGGCCATGGCAAAGTGGTGCTGCGGCAGGGGCTCGCCACGACGCCGAAGGCTGCGCGCCACCTCGAAAGAGATAATGGCACCCAGGCATGACCCGGCCAGGGCGAACGGTGTGTCCGTGGGCAGAGCGCGGGAGACCGTGTCTGCGAGCTCCTGGACGGACTGCCAGAACGCGCGCCCCGTCTGCTTGCCGTAGCCCGGCATCGAGACAGGGCACACCTGGATTGTGCCCGGAATGTGCGCCATCCAATCCTGAAAGACATTCGGGTGCCCCCCCGCGTACGCGAAGCAGAAGAGGCGCAGCCGGGGTGCGAAGAGCGGCTCCAGCCACGCTGACCCACCGCTGGCATCGAGGGCCCTCAGCGCCTGGTTCGGCGCCGGTCCCTCACTCGCAGCAGTCTCACTCGCCGCGCTCGCATTCTCCGACGGCGCGCGGGGTGCCAAGTGGCCCGCCAGAAGTCGCGCAAGGCCCTCGCCATTGACGCAGTCCAGGTAGAAGGTTGGAGTCAGGCGCACGCCCGTTCGGTCCTTGACGAGCCCCACGAGCTCCAGCGAGGTCAACGAGTCCAGACCCTGCGAGGCAAGCGAGGCAGACATGTCGGCGATCCCGCACTGACGGAGCAGGTCGCTTACAAGCGCCTCCGTGGTCTCCAGAGCGGCCCTGTCGGTCTCGTTCGGGGAGCGCAGGTCGCTCTCGCCCTCGCCCTCGGATGGTGCGTGTGCCGGACCAGGGCCCGCCAAGTACACGTTCGCGGCCTTGCTGTCCGGCTGGAAGAAGTGGGCGAGGTACCCGAGGTCCACCTGCTGGGGGCCGAAGCGAGCCCAGGCCACTGCGGACACGCCCACAACTGCAGCGTCGCCTGCCTCGCTAAGCAGCGCAGCCCTGATCGCCTCCCGGCCGCTCTCGATCGGGAGAAGGCCCATTCCGCGCGCGAGCACGGTCTGCGCGGCGCGGTCCGAGGCCACGGCGGCGCCGAGGTCGTCCCAGCCGCCCCATTGCACGGAGAGGCCCACGAGGCCCTCGGCGCGCCGCTTCGCCACGATGGCGTCCATGACAGCATTGGCCGATGCATGGTTGCTCTGACCCGCTGACCCAAAGGTGCTGGCCGCGGATGAGTACACCACGAAGTGCTCCAGGTTGGGGTACCGCTCGCGCGAGATGCGGTCCAGGTGCCCAGCTGCGGTCGCCTTGGTCGCGTAGACTGGACAGAAGTCGTCCGCCCAGTCCATGCCCGCAAGCGCGCGGTTGCGCAGCTGGCCTGCCGCGTGCACGATGCCGCGCACCGCCGGAAGGCGCGCATCGGCATCAATGCGGTCGAAAACCTTCTTACGCAAAGCCTCGTGCGAGCTCACGTCGCAGGCCACCGTGCGCACCACGGTACCGCGGCCAAAACCGCGGATCCGCTCCATGAGCTTTCGCTCGGTGGCAGCGCTCGCGTCATTCTCGCGCAGGCGCCCCGACCGCGACACGAGCACGAGGCTCTCCGCGCCCAGCTCCAGCAAGACGAGCGCGGTCAGTAGCCCGAGGCCGCCCAGGCCGCCCGTCACCACATAGGTGCCCGAGAGATGGGCCCGAGTCGCGACCGCCTCGGGAGGCGCCGGGCGCAGCGAAGCCGGCATGAGACGGCACTCGAAGCGCTCGCCACCAGCAAGACGAACTTGCGAGAGACGCGGCCCGCCAGGACGCTGCAGTTCGGACAGCACGGCGTCCACGACATGCTGCGCTGTGCACGCTTGGCCCTGGTCCATGCACACCACACGCCGGTCGTCCTCCGCCTCGAGCACCAAACTGCGCGCGAGGCCCCAGAGCGCTGCGTCTTCAGGGCGTGAGCTCGTGTCGGTGACGACCACGAGCGCTGTGAGCGCGCTATCCTGCGTGAAGGCCTGCATGTGCAAGAACATCTCGTGGAGGTCGTTGTCGCCGCCGCCGGGCGCCAGCACCAGCGCGCCGGCGCTGGCGCCTGCACCTGCCGCCGTGACATCACGAAGGAGGCCCGCCGTAGGCCCGCTACCGTGCACGCGCGCCGTGGGCCGGCCCAGGCTCACCGCGGCAAGCGAGCGCGAAGGTGTCGCGCCGCGCAGCGCGCAGAGGACGACCTGACTCTGCGCCGCCTCGTGGATGGCCTCGGCGCGCACAAAGCCGGTCTGCTCCAGCAGCGAGACCCAGCGCTGCGGCGCCAGGAGCGGGCCCTCGCGCTCCTGGCGCGCCGGATCGTTCACCGCCGCAAAGCGCCACCAGCCACTCGTCAGCGCAAAGGTAGCATCCAAGAAGCCGGTCGAGACGGTCGCCTCGTTGAGCAGGAAGCAGCCGCCCGGAACAAGGAGGTCCGCCACCTGACCCAGCGTCACGTGCAGCTCCTGCGTGGCGTGGATGATGTTGGACGCGATGATGACGTCAAACTGCGCTGGCGCAAAGCCCTGTGCGGCCAGCGGCTCCTCCACGTTCAGGAGTGCGTATCGCATCATCGGCGCCTGCGCCCGAAAGGTCTCCTCCGCCTGCCGCAAGAAGTAGTCCGAGATGTCGGTGAAGACGTACTCGGAGCGCGCCGGGTCCAGATCGCCCACGATGTGCATAGTCGTACCGCCCGTGCCGGCGCCCAGCTCCAGGATCCGGAACACCGCCGTGGGTGCGCTGGCGTACACTGCTTGCGCCACGCCCCGCACAGCCTGTGCGATCGCCCGGTTGCACGTCAGCGAAGGCGTCGACTCGCCGTAGAGCCGCGTCGTCAGAGCCGGCTTGGAGAAGAGCACGTCCAGTACCGGCCGCTCGGCCTTCATCATGGCCGGAAGGGCGTCCACGCAGTTACGCACGAAGTCTGCCTCCACCCCGGACGGCTCCACACCAGCACGCGCGATGTCCTCGACCGAACGCGCCTGGCTGTACGTTCGCTTCCATCGCCGGAGCAGGTGCTGCAGGTGCGGCTCCACCGGCTCGAACCCAGGAGGGAGCGTCTCCAGCGCATGCCGGATGTGCGCAGCGCAGTACAGCTCCAGCGCGGAGTCCCCTTCAGGGTCCAGCGAGGTGCGAGGCTCCACAAAGCGAGCCACCTCGGAGATCGAGAGCGAGCGCGACACGCAAGAGCGCGGCGTCGCGGCGAGCTGCCGCGGAAACCACTGCCGCTGGAAGACGTTGGTCGCGCCAAAGCCGACTCCGAAGGCGCATCGAGCGCCCTCGAGGCGAAGCAGAAGGCGGCCCGTGGCCTCCTCGCTGAGCTCCAGGGTGCCCCGGCCCGCACCTGCGCTGGCATCTACGACGCACACGTGTGGGCCCATGCCCCCCTCGCCTCGTGCGTACAGGTCGCGCGCGATGGGGCAGTTGACGCGCTCTACTTGAACCAGCGTCGGCGAGGTTGTCACCCGGACGCCACTCGCGGCCTCCTCAGCCCATGCCAGCACCAAACCGAGGGCCTGCACGCACTCCGCCAGAACCGCCGGCGCAAACATGGAGGCAGACCTGACGCCACCGCGGAGTCGCAGCGTCAGCTGCTGCTTGTCGCGGCTCGCCTCGACTGTTTCCGTGCACAGGGCCGCGCGAGAGCGCCAGCCGCGCTCCGCGAAGGCGTTGCGCAGCCACTCACCGTCGTGATAAGAGTAGGTTTGTGCGAGGCCAGAAGCAAGGACGTCCGGCGTGCTCCTCGCATGAGATGCGCTTGCTTTGCAGATCACGTCCATGCCCGCGCGAACCTCGAGTTCGCCCGGGTTGATGGTGACTGCCGCCGATTGTGAGCCCTTGAGCTCCACCGCCTCGAGAAGAAGACCTTCGGCGCCCGTCCGCGCAGCGAGGCTCCAGAGCAGCGCGTCAAGCGCAGCGTGAGACGGGATGCCTTCGTCAAAGCCGAAAATGGAAGCGGCCTTGGCGCGCATTGTAGCCTGCCCAGCATCCTCAAGGTCGTGCTGCTTGGGCTTTTGTTGATGTTGCGCTCCGGACTCCGGCTGCTCCGGCTCGGGCAGCGGCTGGTGCTCAGGTTCAGAACTGAGCTGCCGCTTGTGCTCCAGCTGCCGCTTGTGCTCTGGCTGCTTGTGCTCAGGCTGCCTGTGCTCCGGCTGCTTGTGCTCCGGCTGCTGGTGGCCCAGCTGCTTGCCAAAGTTCTGGCGGGCCCAAACGATGGTCCTTTGTGCCTCGGAGGACACCGAGGCGGTTGAACTGCGCGACGTGCCCGCGCGAAGCACCACATGCGCATTCGTGCCGCCAAAACCGAAGCTCGAGACACCTGCGAGCGCCCCGCGCACGAGAGCAGTAAGCGAGCCCCTGCCCGGAAACCTCATCTGTTCGAGGGCCGCCTTGGCAACCTTGGGGTTGAGATCGGAGCCGGCCGCCTTGTCGTCGAGGCTCGCGTTCCCGGGCACGAGCTCATGGTGCACGCAAAGGATCGCCTTGAGCAGGCCGGCAAGGCCGGAAGCGCCCTCCGTGTGGCCAATGGCGGCCTTGGTGGCGCCCAGCACGAGCGGCGCGGTGCGGCCCTGGAAGACGCGAGCCAAGGCGCTGACCTCAAGCGGGTCACCGAGCGCCGTCCCGGTGCCGTGCGTCTCCACAAAGGCGACCTCATCTGGCGCGGCTCCGGCACGTTCGAGCGCCAGTTTGATGACCTGCTCCTGCGCCCGGCCATTTGGCGACGTGATGTTCGCGCTGCGACCGTCCTGGTTCACGGCAATGCCCAGTACCTCCGCAAAGACCGCCTGATGCGTCGGCACGGACGCGGTGCGCTGCAAGACCACGGCAACACAGCCTTCGCCGCGCGCGTAGCCGTCCGCGCTGGCCGAGAAGGTCGAGCAGGCGCCACGCGGGGACAGCATACGTGCGGCGCACTCCTCCACGTAGAGCTTCGGCGAAAGAATGAGGTTGATGCCCACCACGACAGCCGCATCGCAGTCGCCCGAAGCGAGCGCCCTGCATGCGGCGTCGAGCGCCACGAGGGACGAGCTGCAAGCCGTGTCGAGCGTCATGCTTGGGCCGGTGAGGCCGAGCAGATAAGAGATCCGGTTCGCGGCGACCGCCGGCGAGTGGCCCGTGGCGGTGAAAGGAGACGGGTCACCGTGCTCCATGGATGCCCAGTCGTGCGTCATCATGCCCACGTAGACGCCGATGCGCTCTGTGCGCACGGCGGACGGGGACACACGCGCGCGCGGCACGCCCGGGTCCTCCACAAGGCCGGCGCCGACAAGCGCCTCGTAGGCGCACTCGAGCGAGAGGCGCTGCTGTGGATCCATGCGGGCGGCCTCCAGGTCCGAGATACCAAACTTGGCATTGTCAAAGAGGTGCACGTCATCCACAAAGGCGCCTCGGTCCACATAGGCCTTGCCTGCGGTCCCCGGTTCCGCGTCAAAGTACGAGCGCATATCGAAACGTGCGGCAGGCACGTGCTGCATGGCGTTTCGCCCCGAGCAAAGCAGATCCCAGAATGCTTCGGGTGAATTGGCGCTTCCCGGCAGACGGCAAGCAACGCCAACAATCGCGTAGGTGGACTGCGCGGTCTCGTCCGGAGTGCAACTGCCCTCCTTGATCTCCTCCTCCGTCTCGTGGAGGACCTCATTGGACGACTCAACCGGGAGCTGCGCGAGGAGCCAGTCGGCGAGGTCCTTTGCGGTCGTATAGTCGAAGAGTAGCGTGTCCTCCAGCTCCAGTGCGGCGGTACCCACGACTCGGTCCTGAAGAAGGTTGCGGAACTCGACCATGGCGAGGGAGTCCAGACCCGCGTCGCGCCATGGGTCGTCAAGGCCGATCGATGCGTGGTCCGGGCTCACCTCTTGCGCGATGGCGAGGATGGTGCTGCGCAGACCGCCCAGCGTCCTCGGGGCGCGTGAAGGCCCCGTCGCGGACGCAGACTCGGCGCCAGGAACGGACACAAAGTCGCAAATGGTCAGCACCGCGACATCTCGCGGCACGCGCAAGAGCGCGTCGATCGCATGACTCGCACTCAGCGGCCGCAGCTGCATCCGCTCCCACTTGCGCGAGAGGCTGGCGGCCATGCCCGCGCCGGCCCACGGCCCCCAGCGAATGCTGGTCGCCGGAACGCCCCGGGCGTGCAGGCGTTCGGCGAGCGCGTCCAGCTCCGCGTTGGCGGCGCCGTACACTGCCTGGCCTGCGGAGCCCACAGACCCGGCAATGCTCGAGAAGAGCACGAAGAAGTCAAGCTCCGCCGTCTGCAGGACACTCGCGAGGTTTTCGGCGCCGAGGACCTTGGGCGCGCGCACGACGTCCAGGTCCGAAGGGTTCGCGGCGACCAGCGTGGCATCCCGTAGGACACCTGCGCAGTGCACAACGCCGCGCACCTCGTTGCGAAGATCGTGCAGTGCGGCGGCCACAGCCTGCGCATCGCTCACGTCGCAGCGACGGAATTCGCAGCCCTCCTCCAGTGGCTCACGGGGTTCCCTACGACCAAGCAGGACCGCCACGCCGGCGCGCTGGACGATGGCCTTGACAACGAGTCTGCCGAGAGCGCCTGCGCCGCCCGTCACGACGTAGCGCGCCCCCGAGCGAATGCGCACGAGCGCGTTTGCAACGCTCGCTTCGAGCTTTTCCAGTCCGCCAAAGGCCTCGACCGAGCCGTCGGAGCGAATGCGAAGGTCCTTCGAACTTCTGTGGAGCGTGGCCAAGCGGAGGACCTGGTCCTGCAGCACGCTGCAGCCCTGCGCTGCAACCAAGCGTAGCTGGGCCCGCGGGAACTCGCGTCGCGCGCAGGCCACGAGTCCTCCATGGCCAGCAGAGCGCCCGACAACGAGGATGCGAGCTCCCGGGGTCGTCGAGAGGACGCCAGCGAGGCGCGGCAGAAGCGCCGCAGCAGTGGGCTCGTCCATCACGATCTCCTCGCCGAGGCTCTCGGGCTCCAGGGTCACCTGCGCCGGGGCCCAGCGGTCCGCCCAGAGCAGACCGTCACCGGCGCCTGAATGCGCAGCGGCGCCGCGAGCAAAGAAGCCGAAGCTGAATTGGCGCACCTCGGCGAGGAGCTCGCCGTTGTCGCGGCAGATGCGCATGTCGAAGGTGTTGGGGGAGGTGCGGGAGATGAGTGACCACAGGAAGGCGTCCGCGGCTGCCGCGCGCTTGGTGGCCGCGTCCGCGAGCCAGTACGACCCCACGCGCTCAGCATACACAGGACGGCTGCGCTCCTCCGTGGACAGCGCCGCGAGGGCAACGTGCGAGGCGGCGTCGAGCCAAGAGGATGCGAGTGCGTCAGCCGCTACGGTCGGGTCAATCTCCACCTTGCCGATGAGCCTCGATCCGTCGGCGTCCGCCCAGGCCGCCGAGACGGCGCGAAAGGGCCCACGGTACTGGTTGCCAATGCTTGCATACAGCGCGTCCCCGCTTGGCAGTTCGCGCGTGCAGGTGGCCCGAAGTGCCGCCAGTTCCTCGCTACCCAGAGCCGCGTGCTCCGCCGGCCCGACTCGCATGGAGGCACGGAGGCGGTCGTCATGGGCGGACACGATCGTGACCGTCCCCGCGCTAGGGTCATGCGAGAGCACGAACTTGAGCTCGCGTGCGTTCTCCGGGATGAAGAGCATACTGCGAAAGCTAAGCTCGTTGAAGGTGAGCGCCTTCCCCGCAAAGAGCGGCTGTACGAGCTCCATGTAGGAAGTGGCCGGAAACACTGCGAGCGCGCCCACACGGTGATTCCGGATCAGCTCCGTGAGCCCGGTGGAGAGCTCCTCGTTCCAGGTCATCGTGGCGGCTGGCGCGTCGCCAGGGCTTGACTTGTACAGGCTGAGCACCCTGGTCGGCAGCAGCTTGGGCCGGAAGCAGGCGACCGCGCGCGCGGCCCGGGCAGGGTCCACGGCGGCGAGCACGACGTGAGCGTTGGTCCCGCCGAAGCCAAAGGAGGAAACGCCGGCGAGGAGAGCGCCGCAACCTTGCGGCGAGGCCTGGATCGCTTGCGATTGCGTCGGGAAAGCGAGCGGGCAGCGCTCCTGGATGCGCAGGATGCGCGGGTTGAGCTTGGCGCAGTGCAGGTTGGGCGGGAGCTCGCCGGCGCGGAGGCTGAGAAGAGCCTTGATAATGCCGGCCAGGCCGGCGGCTGCCTCGAGATGGCCGATGGCGGACTTGACCGCGCCCACGGGCAACGCGCGGCGGCGGTCCTTGAAGACCGTGGCGAGGGCCTCCAGCTCTTGTGGATCACCCAGACGCGTTCCCGTGCCGTGGGCCTCCACGAACGCGACTTCGTCTGCATCGCTGACGCCAGCGCGGTGCAGCGCCTCCTCGATGCACGCCACCTGCGCCGGCCCACGCGGCGAAGTCAGGTTAGCACTGCGGCCGTCCTGCGTGAGCGCCACGCCACGAACCAGACCCCAGGCGGGCAGGCTCGCGGTTTTATCCAGCGTAAGCACGAGTGCTGCGCCTCCCTCGCCGCGCGCGTAGCCGTCCGCATCCTCGGAGAAGGTGGCACAGCGGCCCTGCGGGGAGAGCATGCGCGCAGCGCACGTGGTCTCGAAGCGGTGGCTCGAGAGCATGAGGTCCACGGCCAGCACCAGTGCACTGGTGCAGTCACCAGCACGCAGCGCCTTGAGAGCGGCGTCCATAGCCACCAGCGACGAGGAGCACGCGGTGTCGATGGTCATGGACGGGCCAGTCAAGTCAAAGGCAAAGGAGATGCGGTTCGCGATGATGGAGAGCGCCGTGCCGGTCGCCGTGAAGGTGCTAACCTTGTTGGCCTGCGAGAGCATGTACTCGGTGTTCTGCGCGCCAACGAAGACACCAACGCGCTCCATATCGGCGCCCGCGGCCTCGGCAGATGCCAGCGCCTCTGAGGCGACCTGCAGCGCGAGGCGCTGGTGCGGGTCCATTGCCTCGCAATCAGCGTCGGAGAACGGGAAGGCGCCGCGGATGTCGGCGTCAAAGAGCTCCGGGTGCAGAAAACCGCCCTTGCGCACGTACACGCCATGAGGCAGCTCCGGAATACGCGCTGCCGGGACCTCGCGCAGAGCGTCGCCGCCGCGCTGCAGAAAGTCCCAGAATCCGAGCGGGCTCGCGTTCGTGCGCGGCCCTGGGAATCGCAGCGCCATGCTGACGACCGCCGCATCCTCGCGCTGCAAGCTCGAGGTTGGTACCTGCGCAGCGGTCAGTGCGCCTCGTGTGCCGGTATCAGTGTTTGCGGCGCACGGAAGTGGTGCGAGAGGCGCCCAGGTGTCCGCCACGTGCTGTGCGAGCTGCCGCGGGGTGGGATGGTCAAACATGACGGTGTCGGAGAGCTCGTTGGACGTACCACGAATGCCGAGGGCCGTGTTGAGCGCCGAAGTGAACTCCGTCATGGACAGCGAGTCGAAACCCACTTGCTGCCACGGCGTGGAGGGCTCCAGGGACGCCGTGGTCCCCGCCTCGCCCTTGAGCAGCGGCTTCGCCTCTGCGAGAAGCCACGCCTCGAGCACTTTGGGCCGCTTTGCAGCCTCGGTCTGTGTGAGCTGGTTCACGAGAGTGGACGGCCGCCCGACCTGCGGCGCCGCAGCCTCATCGTGAGGGCCAGCTGCCTCGGGCACAGTGAGCTCGTCCAAGAGGCCCGGGTTGGAGATGGTCTTGCGAAGTCGCGCCAGGTCGGCGTCTAGCACAAGCAAGGTTCCGACGGAGTCCGCGCCCTCCTGCTCCAGGGCCTGCAGAACGCCGATGAGCACCTGACAGGCGCGTCGCGTGCTGAGGCCGCGCGCTGCGCTTCCCATGGAGCGAGCGTGCGCCATACCGGTCTCCTTCCAAAGATCCCATTGGATGCTCACAGCGGCGCGGCCTTGCGCCCGCGCGGCGTCGATGGCAGCCTCGAGCGCAGCGTTTGCCATTGCGTAGACTGGCGCCTCGCGCATCCCAAAGACCGAAGACGTGGACGAGAAGCCCACGAGGGCCGCAGCCGGAAAGCAAGCCTGCACGTTAGAGAGGCCCTGGGTCTTGGGCGCCTCGTGCGCGTCCAGGACGCTCTCGTCTAGCGTCTCGAGGCTCGCTTCCTGCAAGATCCCCGCCACATGCAGAACAATGTCGACGAGGTTCGCGCCAATGCTGCTGGCAATGCTGGCCACGTCAGCCCGCTTGCTCACATCGCCTGAGACCCAGGTGACCCGCGCGTCGGTCTCACGATCAGTCGGAAGCGCCCGGGCCAAAGCGAAGACCTTGCCGACGCCGGCGTTCAGAAGAGCTGCGATGATGGCACGGCCGATGCCGCCGGAAGCGCCCGTAACGAGAACGGTCTTGGAGGGCAGGTGCAGACTGTAGGGAATGAGATGCTCGCGTGGGCGCAGAAGCGGGACCTGGACCTCGATTCGGCCGCTCTCGACAACAACACGTTGCTCCAGAGCGTTCTTTAGCAGAGGCGCAGCGCGGGCCGCCTTTGCACTTGGCGCCTCAACGAGGCGGACGATCCAGCGCGGCCGCGCAAGGCGCAGCGAGCGTATGAGCGCGCTGACGGCAGGCTCGGGCGTCGCCAGCGTGAGCTCACAGCTTTCGGAGGGCGCGAGAAGGTCCACGAGCGCGCGGACCTCTTTCAGAGAACGCACAAAGTGCACGTCGTCTGTGACGCCGCGTGGCGCGCCATCGGGCTGGGCGACCCAGGTCACTTCGTAGGTGAAGGCGCCCGGGCTCCATGGAAGTCGGGGCGCACCAGGGAGCGGCGTTACGACGGTAAGCGCCTGCTTGCAGTCCCCGCGCGGCGCAGCCACGATGACGTGCGCGTTTGTGCCGCCGAAGCCAAAGGCTGAGACGCCCGCGACAGCGCCCAAAGCAAGCGGGAAGGGCGCGGTGCAGGGGAAATGCATCCACGGAGCAGCGACGTGTGCGACTTTGGGATTGCGGTCACCCTGGTGCAGGTTGGGCGGGACGCGGCCGTGTTGCAGGCAAAGTAGCGACTTGAGGACGCCAGAGAGGCCTGCCACCGCCTCGCCGTGACCGATGACCGTCTTGAGCGCTCCCATGCAGACCTGGCCCGGGTGGCCCTTGAGCGCGTCAGCAAGCGCTCCAATCTCGATCGGATCGCCCAGCGGCGTCCCCGTGCCGTGCGTCTCAACGTATGCAAGATCCGCCAGGTCCACATTCGCGCGCTGCATCGCGCGCTGCACGACGTCGACTTGCGCCCTGCCGTTGGGGGAGGTGAGGTTGGCGCTGCGGCCGTCCTGGTTCACGGCCGAGCCGAGGACCGTGCCCCACGAGGCGCGGCGTTGCGAGACCACCTTGTCTGCGGGCTCCAGCACGAGCGCGACGCAGCCTTCCCCGCGCGCGTAGCCGTCAGCATCTGCAGAGAAGGTGGCGCAGCGGCCAGTCGGAGACAGCATCTTGGCAGCGCATTCCTCCGCGTGCACGCCGGCGTCAAGGATGAGGTTGACGCCGAGGACGACGGCAGCGTCGCAGTCGCCACGCGCAATCGCGGCGGAGGCCACGTCCAGCGCCACAAGACCGGAGCTGCAGGCTGTGTCAATGGCCATGGACGGCCCTTGCAAGCCGAGCGCATACGAAATGCGGTTCGCCAGAACGCACGGGATCTGGCCAGCTGCGGAGTACGCGGTCGGGGCGGACGGGTCCATGAGGCGCGCCCAGTCGTTGGTCATGACGCCCACAAAGACGCCCACGCGCGTCGTGTGGCCCAGGCCGGCGTCCTCCAGGGCATCTGCGGCCACAGTGAGCGCGAGACGCTGCTGCGGGTCCATCTGAGAAGCCTCAGCAGGCGCGATGCCGAATCGCTTGTGGTCGAAGCAGTCTGCACCGTCCACAAAGGCTGCGCGCCGGGCGTAGATGCGCTCCGGCATGGTCTCCCAGTCGAAGCGGGCCAGGGGAATGTCCGTCATGGTGTCCTTGCCACTCTCAAGGAGCCCCCAGAGCGCGCCTGGACTGGCGACGCCGCCCGGTAGCCTGCACGCGGCGCCTGTCACGGCGAGCGGGCCGCTCCCAGCTGGTGCGGGCCCCGGAGCAGCAGGCATAGGGCGCACGGCCATGCCAGGGTTGCCACTCTGCAGGAGCGACTCCTCGAGGTAACCACACAGCGCGTGCGGTGTCGGGTAGTCAAAGAGCACGGTCTCGCGCAGCTCGACGGAGTTCGGAACCGCGGCACGCAGTGTGTTGCGGAACTCAACCATGGCGAGTGAGTCGAGGCCCGCATCGCGCCACGGCGTGTCCTCCTTGAGTTCCGAGGTGTCGAAGAAGGTCGACGCGACGCGCCACACGATGGCATGCGCCGCCGGTGCGCCTTTCTCATCCGCCTCCGTTGACGCAGGCAAAGACGGGCGTGCGAGGCTTGAAAGAAGGTCCTGGACCGCCGCGTCGTCGGACCAAGCCGCCGGGGCGCCCGGTGCGGTTGGATCCAGCGAGGCGATGGTGACCACAGGCCCGCAGTCCTTCGAAAGCCCAAAGAGAGCGGCGACGGCGGCCTGCGGCTGCATGGGCGGAAGGCCTAGACGCTTCCAGCGCGTCGAGGACGCCGCGGCCATGCTTGAAGCGCCCGCCCAAGGGCCCCACTGGACGCTGATGATCTTGTCCGAGCGCGACGCCTCCGCCATGGCATCCAGGACAGCATTCGCGGCGGCGTAGTTAGCCTGGCCAGCGCTGCCGAAGCACGAGGTGATGCTGGAGCACAACACGACAAAGTCGAAGGGGCAGCGTAGCGTCTGCAGCACCTCAAGAAGGGCTTCGGCGCCGCGGACCTTGCCGGCGAAAACCGCGTCGAATTCGTCGAGCTTGGGAATGGTGCTGTCCTGCAGGACGCCGGCGCAATGGAAGACGCCGCGGATCTCGCGGGCAAAGGGCCGGAGCGCTGCCTCAAGCACCGAGATGTCGCAGATATCGCACTGCACGTAGCGCAAGGCGGGAAAACCCGTCGCATCGGCGGGCTGCGGAGATCGGCCCAAGAGAAGGACCGTACCGGCGCCGCGACGCGCGAGCTCGTGTGCGAAGACCCGACCGAGAGCACCAGCCCCGCCAGAGACTACATAAACGCCGCCCTTGACGATCTGAATGAACTCATCGCCCGGTGCGTGGGCATGGACCTGCTCGAGCCGGCGCAGTGCCACGCGGCCATCTTCGGCGAAGAGGACCTCCGGCTCGCCCCGGTACGCGACGAAGGGGCTCAAGGAGGGTCCGCAGAAGGTGGAGACGGACCAGTCTGGGTACTCGCGGCGCAGCGAGCGCACGTACCCCTCCTGCGCCGGGTCTTCCACGCGGATGCCTAGGGATGAGGGGCGCTCCTTGAGCGGCAGGCGCAGCAAAGCGCGGACGTGCTCGTGCAGCTCTTCGCAGGTATTCTCGGCGAGCACGACGGCCGGCTCGAAGGGCTCGAGCGCCGTCACTTGCTGCGAGCTCAAGCGTTGCCACACAGGGCGGAGCACGGTGGGCATCGTCTCGCGCCGGCCCGCGCGCGAGCTCTGGCCCATGGTGAAGCCACGTGCGGCTGCCACGAGCGCGCCGCTAGCCGTGTAGAGGTCCCAGTCGAAGCAGAGGGCACCCTGCTCCCGCACGACGCACCACGAGGGCTCCGAGCACGCGGAGGGCGCCCAGGCCGGCGAGCACCAGACGAGATCGTAACCCTGCGCAAAGTGCGGCTGTGCGCGGGCCTCCGAGGGGAGGGCGAGAAGGCAGGCATGCGCTGCGGCGTCGAGAAGGACCGCACAGGCCAGCTCATCCGTCGTGGCGGCGCCCTCCGGCAGTTGCAGCTGCGCAACGAGGCGCTGGCCGTCTTCGCCAGCGCGATGCGCGGCCCGCAGGGCCTGGAAGATGCCGAGGTACTGGTTGCCGAGGTCTGCGTAGAAGGTCGACAGGTCCAGGGTAGCCTTCGAGGCGTGCACGTCGGCATCAAAACCAGAGAGCGCTGCGACGGGCGGCGTGGCGAGGTGGTCCACAGCAAATTCGCATAGCAGAGTGCCCTTGTCGTCCACGAAATTCGCTCTGTTTGAGGCCCGGTGCATGGACAGGGTCCAGGAGCTTGCGACGGGAAGATGGGTGACGGCACGGAAGTGCACGTTGCGTAGGTGCGCGCCGGGATGCAGACGTGCGGCCAGCGCGACCCAGAAGGAGCCCGGCACCACAGCGAGCGTGCCGACACGGTGATCTTCTAGCTTGCGCAGCATGGCATCGTCCGCGAGACGGAGGGTGCGCACGAGGTGCGCCTCGAAGGGAATCTCCCGGCAATTGCCGGCGAAACGCAGCGCGTTGCGCGAGACGAGGTCCTGACCGTGCAGCGCAGGGCCGACCGCTTGCAGGACTGCGTGCGCATTCGTGCCGCCAAATCCAAAGGAGGATACGCCGGCGCAGATCCCCTCCTGGGACGGCAGGCGGACGGCGTCCGAGGCCGAGACGGGCGCGAGGTTGTATGCTTCGAAGTTGACGGCGTCGGTGAGCTTCTCCAGGCGAGGGTTGGGAGGGAGCTGGCGCGTTTGGAGCGCGACGATGGCTGCGACGAGGCCGATCATGCCCGCGGCGCCCTCCAGGTGGCCGAACTGCGACTTGATGGAGGCCAGATGCAAGGGCGTCGTGCGCGAGGGGGCGGCGCCAAGTGCCAGGTGCAGTCCCTGGGCCTCGATCGGGTCGCCCAGTCGCGTCCCGGTCCCATGTGTCTGTACGAAGCAGACCTGGCCCGCGTCGACGCCAGCGCGCGCATAGGCCTGGCGCAGGAGCGCGGCCTGGGCCTCCGGGTTGGGCGCGTGCAGGTTGGCGGTGCGGCCATCTTGGTTGACGGCCACAGCGCCAACCTTCACGCGCGCCGAGGCCGCGTACGCCTCCGGCAGGGCGTCCGCGCGTGCTAGCAGCAGGGCACCAGCGCCTTCGCTACGAGCGTAGCCGTCGGCGCGCGCGTCGAAGGCAAAGCAGGCCTGTGACGGCGAGAGGAAACCGCCCTGACGGAGCAGCGCGGTGCGCGCGCCGAGAGCGTCGACCACGTTGACGCCGATGACGAGCGCCGCATCGCAGGCGCCGTTGTGCAGGGACTGTAGCGCATAGTCGAGCGCCACGAGCGAGCTGGAGCAAGCCGTGTCAACAACGACACTGGGCCCAGAGAGGTCGAGCGTGTACGAGATGCGGTTGGCGAGAATGGAGGTGGAAAAGGCCGCTGCGGCGCCGGCAGAGGATGCCTCGAGCGCCTCCTCGGAGGGCGTCTCGCCGCAGCCGCCGTCCCAGGCGCCAACGAAGACACCCACACGGCGACGGACGTGGTCCAGGAAACCCTCGGGCGCGTCGCCGATGGCGGCGAGCGCGGTCTCGAGTGCGAGGCGTTGCGCAAGCGGCATGCAGCGCGCCTGCTCGAAGGTCACGCCGCGCTCCAGCAGTGCGAGGCTGAAGCGATCCCGCTGCGCAAGGCGCTTGAATGACGCAGGGTCTGTGTCGGCGCTGTGCAGCGCGTGCCAAAAGTCCTCGACGGTCTCGATGTCGCCATCGGCCGCGGCAGCGCCGGGAAAGCGCATACCCATGCCAAAGACCAGCACCGGCGCCTTCGCCTTTGCCGTTTTCGTCTCCTCAGCCTCGCCAGCGCTCCTCTCGGTGGATGTTCCTGCCACGCATGTGGCGCCCGTGAAAGCGCGTTCCAGCTTGGCGAGCGTGTTGACGCCGAAGAGGAAGGATACGTCCAGCGGCGACTCCAAGGCGTCCTCGAGCCTGCCGTGCAGCTGCATGAGCGAGACAGAGTCGAGCCCGAGCTCAAACCACGGCCGGTTCGCGTCCACGTGCGCGTCGGCTTCGACGCCCAGAGCCTCCCGCACGAAGCTCGCGAGCTGGTCCGCCGTCATCTTGGCAGCTGCGAGTGCGGCCGTGGGCGCGGAGGGCATCTTTTGCGTCGTGGGCGCGGGTTGGTACTCCATCATGACGGCGAAGCCCGCGTTCGCAAGGTCGCGAGGGTTGTAATCCGCGATGAGGCCCTGAAAGCGCGCACCGTGGCTGGTATGCAAAAAGAGGTTGCGGTCCGTACGCACTGAGGTCTCGACGTAGTCCTCGAGATCCCAGAGGCTGGCGATCTGGCCGTCCGACAAGTCGCTGCAGTGCGTGAGAGCGCGAACGCGCGAGGCGCCCAGTTGGTCGAAGCAGTGCGCGCGGGCCCTGGCGTGAAAGTCATCGAGCAGGTTGCGAGCCATGGGGTCCAGCACGAGGTGCACCCAGAGAATCAGGTCCCCGGATGCATCCGCCTGGTCGAAAACCGTATCGTAGCGCAGGCTGTCGCAGGACTCGGCATTGACGCGCACAAAGTACAAGACGCCGGCTACCTTGCTGCCATGAGGCGCCATCGCGCTCGCAGACTCGTGCGACCCGACAGAGGCCGAGTCGGACGAGCCAGAGGAGGTATCGTCCGAGGCATCGATGCTCGAGGGCTCGGGACAGACTACGAGCATAAGCGCGCCACCCACCTCAGGCGCGAGCTTGAGACGGCGCTTGAGCACTTGCATGTCGACCTGGAACGCCGGATTGACGAAACACTCAAGGCGCGCGAGCGCCTGCGCGTCAACCTCGCCCGCCTGACGCACCTGGAAACGCGAGGAGGCCGGCATAGTTTCGGTCGTCATCGTTCGTGCAGCTGGCGTTGGTCTTCTGTGAAGAGCACGTTGAGAGGATAACAAAAAGGCTTTCCTAAACGTCGCAGCAGGCGGTGAGGTAATCTCTCCAGTTCCACTCGGGAGGTGGCTACAGCTTCTTCTTCTTCTTCTTCTTGCTTTTCTTCTTCTTCTTCAAATTGTCCAAACAAATCTCCTCTCTCTCTCTCTCTCCTTCAATCGCCGATGCGACGATTCGAGGATTGCTCGCTCGCCCCCCCCCCCCCCCTTGGCAGGGCTTCGGCCTATTATGGTACGCCACGAGCCTGAGCCAGCTCCATTCATGAGTCCGCGTTGGCGCCGGCGCGCGCCCCTGGCGTCTTTGCGGCCGCGCGCGGCTTGATTCGCCGGGCGTCCGACGGGACCGCGGCGCGCGGGCTGTGACGGGGCCAATCGAATGGCGCAGAGACCGGTATTCCCACAGCAACGGTCCGCGCACGTTGATGTGATGTGACGCTACGGGTGACCCCGCCGCGCGACCCGACTCCGAGTCGGACTCGGACTCGGACTCGGACTCACAGTCAACTCGACGCGACTCCACTGGCAGTGATGGGCGTCAGGTAGCGACGCGGCGGACGTGAGCCACGGAGATGCGCGCGAAGAGAGCGCGGAGGTTGTTCGCGGTGAAGTCCGCGCCGCCAAGTTCCATGCAGCTAGCGGAGCCGGCGGCAAGACCCCGCGCAAAGCTGGTGGTGAGGTCCGCGCCGCTTACAAGCGAGGCAAGCGTGACGGCGCCGACCGTGTCACCCGCGCCGATGGGGTTCACGAAGTCGTCTTCGCCAATGGCCGGCACGAGGAACTCCGTGTAGGTGTCGGGGCGGTCTCGCGAGAAGGCGCAAGCCACGTGCGGGCCGTCCGTGACGCAGAGATGCTGCAGGCGGGCGTAGCGCGAGAACAGCAGGCGTGCGCACGCGAAGAGGTTTCCGGCAGCGGCGCCCCCGCGCACATCAGCAGCGCGTTCCACGTCCACGTCTTCTTCCACGTCCGGGTTCGCGGAGGTCTTGGCCGCAAGGTCACGAAGCTCGGACGCGTTGACCTTGAGCACCTGCACGCAGATGTCCAGCGCGGCGTCGATGCCCTTGTAGGCATCGAGGAAGGTGATGAGGCGGCCGTCGTGTGCGCGCGCCGCGACGGCGTTCGAGACGTCCTTGTAGACATCCTGTGCGCCGGGCGGCGCGGTGCCGCAAATGGCGAGGGCAGCGGCCTCCAGGCAGGCGTCGCGCGTGGAGTCAACCAGGTTGGTGTACTCCTGGCTCGAGATGGTCCCGGAGGGCTCAATGAGCTCCGTGGCTTGACCAGTGGTTTTGTCCACAATAGTGAGGCAGGTCCGGGTCTCCGCTTCAACGAGCAGGGTACGCATCGGAACACCGTCAGCGCTGAGCATGCCTTCGACAGCCTGACCGTTTGGCCCACCCAGCACTTGGACGAGCTCCACACTCGTGACAGGGCGGTCATGAAGCGCATTATAGGTGGTGGCGGCGCGCGCGGCCTGCTGACCCTTGCCGCCCACAGACTTGCGGAGCTGCGCTGCGCGGTTCACCTCATCAAGGCGCAGCGCCTGCTCGAAGACCATGGTCTTTTGCAGCGCTGGGTTGGGTCCCAGCACGACGACCTTGGGGGGCGTCGCGCCTTCGGCTGGCGCGCCTATGAGGCAGTCGCCGGGACTGAAGGGGTTGCGTGGCGCCTCGTGGCGCTGCACAAAGGGAGTCCCGTCGGCCCCGATCCAAGCGGAGAGGATGCGCCGCGGGCGGTCGAACCTTGCGATTGCGAGGCGGGCGTCCTTGGCGAAGCGCTCGTTGTTGTCGCGGTCGACGCGGTCGTAGTGCCGCTCGGCATCTTGCCTCACGACGCCGTTGGTGGTCTTGCGGTGAATGACGCGTGCGCGGCAGGTTTTGTCATCGGCGTGCAGTAGTATCCAGGCATCGAAGGTGAGGTCCCGCCACGGGCTTTCGGAACGGAGCAGGTGGATGCCCTCGACAATGATGAGGTCTACGCCGGCCGGGACGTCCAGCGCGTCCGCGACGGGCTCGTGTTGGGCGCGATCGTACACGGGGAGCTGAAGTGCTTCGCGCGGCGTCCTGCGCAGGCGGTCTAGGTCGCGCTGGAGGGCACCACCGTCGATGGTCTGCGGCTGGCCCTTTTGTTCGCGCAGGCCGCGGCGGTCAAGCTCCGCGTTTCGCAGGTGGTAGGCATCCATACCGAGCACGACGACGCGGCCCTGCGCGTGGGCCTCGAAGTAGCGCGCCAGCACACAACAGAGGAGCGTCTTGCCGGCGCCGGGCGCGCCGGTGACGCTCAGCACGCGGCGGGGCGACGCCTTTCCCTCTGCGGCCTCAGCGAGCAGGTCCTGGGCCAGCGCCACGCTTGGCTCCAGCACGAGGTCCGCAAAGGCTCTCGAAATGCACACGCGCTCCCGCAGCCCGCACAGCTCCACCTCGAGCTCGGCCTCGCGCTCTTGCGCGGCTACGGCATCCTGGTGCTGCTCCTGCTGCTCCTGCTGCTGCTGCGCCTGCTGCGCCTGCTGCTGCTGCAGGAGCCACGTCCAGACGCTTGAGTGTGCCATCGTGACGACGTGCGGGCCGGCGAGGAGCGCCTGCGGCCGCGCGAGCAAAGGCTTGCGGTCTTGCTCGGGCGCCGACCTTGCGCCCGCAACAGCTGACTGCGAGTGTGTGAGTGGCAGCCTGAGGAGATGAGACGAGCGGCGGCGCCACGACAGCGCCTCGACTTGGCGTGGCGGAGACCGGGAGACGAGCGCGCAAAGCAAAGCAAAGCAGCAACGCGTAGGCCCGTGCGCGGCGGCGGCGCGGCAGGCGCGGCGGCCGCGGCGGCGGCGCGATGTTCGACCTGTCGCTGGGCCAGCTCATGGTCATCGGCGGCGCCGTGTACGCCCTGTTTGGGCGCGAGGAGATGGTGCGCGGCGCGCGCTACGCGGGCGTGCTGCTGGGGCGGTCCGTGGTGCGCGCGAACCACTACCGCGCGCGCATGACAGAGGCGCTGCAGTCAGAGAGCCTGTCGTCGGTGCGGCCGGAGCTGCGCGAGGGCTTCCAGAGCCTGATGGCGCTGCAGAACGAGATCCGCTCGGCGACCATGAACCCGGTCCATTCCGTGCAGCGTACGTTTGCGTTTGTTTGGGGGCAGAGGCGCGAAGAGGGAGGCGAGCGCGCGCGCGCCAAGCTGACGCTCTCTCGCGAAAACGATGCGACACAGACGCCGTCATGGCGGGTGTCGTGCAGCAGCAGCATCAGGGCGGCGGCCCGGGCGCGGACAAGCAGGCCGAGGCCGAGGCGCCGCGCAAGACGGAGACAAGCCACCCAGGGAGCGCTGCACTTCGCAGGGCGGCGGCGCCAGGTGCTGGTGGTGCCTACGGCACGGGCCTGGGCGTCTCGCAGCCGCGACCTTCAGGCATGGCGGCCGTGGCGACCGCGGCAGGGGCCTCGGCGGGCGCGGCTGCGGGCGCCGCTGCCGCGGCTCGCGCGGCCCCGACGCTTTCTTTGGAGCAATTTCGCGGTGCGAGGCAGGATGCCGGGATGCGCATTACCACGGAGTCAATGCAGGGCGGGGCAGACATCCTCTTGCGCGGACTCGAGTACCGGCGCATGGCCGCGGCGTACAAGACGCTGGAGCAGCAGCAGCAGCAGCAGAAACCGCCAAGAGCATAGCGCGGAACCTCCTCAACATAATAAATGCAACACTCAGCTGTATAATTTAGTGGCCGTGCACGACTGTGCCTCTCTCTCGTTTTCCATCGGTGGTCACTTCTTGACGTCAGCCATGGCCTGGACGGCAAAGGCGACGGCCATGGCGCCCGGGTCCGGGACGCCGCGCATCTTCTCGTCAGGGATGTAGTTGCTGCGGCCGGCGGAAGCGTTCATCTCGGCGGTAGACTTGGCGCCCTCGGTGGCCTTGGCGGCGAGCTTGTCGATATCGGTGGAGAAGTCCTTGGTCATGGCGTGCAGGGCGTCGAGCATGGTGCGCATGCCAGGCTCGGCGCCGCCGTAGTGCGTGATGGCGTTGCAGCCCTCCTTGAGCGCGGCGCCGTAGTCGAGGTCGTGCTGGAGGTGGGTGCCGACGCAGTTGAAGAAGATGGAGGAGACGGCGCCGGAGGTGCCGCCCATCTTGCGCGCCTGCTCGGCGATCACGGCCATGGTGAGGGCCGGGCGCGAGAGCGGGAGCTTGCCGGCGTCGAGGACCTCGAGCACCATCTTGGCGCCGTGCTCGAAGGTGTGGCCAGCGTCGCCATCGCCGCAAATCTTGTCCCACTCGGTGAGCTTGTGCTCCTTCTCAATAAGAGCGTTGGCGGCGGCGCGGATGCGCTTCTCGAGGAGCTTGGACTGGTCCTCGGGGATGGACGGGAACTTGCTGCCGGAGTCGTCCTGGTCGGCGGGCGCGGCAGCCGGCTTGACCTTGGTCACCTCGGTCTCGCCGGCGAAGGAGGAGACAGGGCCGGGCCAGCCGAGCGTGGAGGTCTGGGCGTCGAGCATGGTGAGCAGCTTGGAGCCGTCGAAGGACTTGTCCAGGTCGAGGGCGAGCAGCGAGAGCGAAAAGCCCTGCATCTCGAGCGAGGTCATGATGGGGCCGGCGTAGACGCGCTCGACGGAGAGCTGGTAGGCGGCGCCGGTGAGCTGGCGCAGCGCGCTGTGGCAGATGCCGTAAATCTCGATGGGCGTGGTGCCGCCGGTGTTGTTGACGAGGAGCGCGACGCGCTTGGGCTTGGCGCCGTCGAGCTTCTGGAAGTCGTCGAGGATGATGTCGGTCAGCTTGGCGACGAGCGCGTCGGTCTCGAGCAGGTCGAGCGTCTCGCGGCCCGGCTCGCCGTGGATGCCGAGACCGAGCTCCATCTTGCCGTCGTCCGCGGCGAGGCGCGTCGAGAGCGGCTTGCCGGGAACGTTGCAGACGCTGAGGGCCACGCCCACGGTGCGCACGGCGCTGCTGACGGCCTCGGCCGCCTTGAGCACCTCCTCGAGCGAGGCGCCACGCGCCGCCTCGGCGCCAGCAGCCTTGTGCACGAGCACCGTGCCGGCCAGGCCGCGGCGGCCAGTGACGCCCTTGCCACTGAGCGCCGCGTCGTCGCCCACGATGACCATCTCCACCTTGAAGCCCTCGCTCTTGGCCTGCTCGGCCGCCAGACCGAAGTTGAGGCGGTCGCCCGTGTAGTTCTTGACAATGAGCAGGCAGCCCTTGGGGCCGGTCACCGTGCGGATCGTCTTGAGAATGGACTCGGTGCCCGGGCTCGCGAAAACGTTGCCGCAGACCGCCGCCGTGAGCATGCCGGGCCCGCAGTAGCCCGCGTGCGACGGCTCGTGGCCCGAGCCGCCGCCCGAGATCAGCACAACCTGCTCCTGCTTGACCTTTTCAAAGTCCGCGCGCACCATCACGTTCATGCCGTCCAGCTTCAGCACCTGCTTCGGGTGCATCTGCGCCATGCCCTCCAGCATCTCCTCCACGCACTTGGCGCCATTCTCGTTCACGAACTTTTTCGCCACGGGGCCCTTGGCGCCCTCCTCGCTCGACGTCTTGCCGCCCATCGTCCCAGACTCGTCTCACGAAGCGCCCTTGGCCTCGCCCGCGCCCTCGCTCGCTCGCTCGCTCGCTCGCTCTCTCGCTCGCTTTCGATTCAGGTCTGCCTCGCCGAGGCGAGGCTCATCTCTGGTCAGAAGCAATCATCTCCCTTCGACGCAGAGCAGCTTGCCTGCCAGGCAGACTCGGACGGCGCTTGACGCGCCGCGAGCCCGGCGACGCAGAGCGTCGCGGAATCGGACTGCTCGAGGGCGATCACAAGCTAGCTTCTTCTCAAAGCTGGCCGCCGTACGCCACTCTTGGAATCGAGGCCGTTTGGACCGCTCGCGGCGGGCTGGTGAACCTCGAACCGGCAAGTTAGCGCAGGCGATCTTCGGGACGGGCACCGCGAGCACGCTCGCGGTGCCGTGCCGTGCCGTGCCGTGGCGTCGCGGCACGCTGCGCAACGCGGCGCGACGCGGCGCAAAAGTGCCAGATTTGCTGCAACTACAAGTAGTCAGCTTGCCGCGCTGCCGCCGCGCTGCCGCCGCGAAGGCGACCTGTGCAAGACCTTGGCGCTCGCCGGGTGCGAGGACTCGCGGACCATGAGGGCGCGGCCGCGCAGCGAGCAACTTCGGCTTGCAGCTGATCAGCAGCCTGATCAGGGCCGGGCCCGAGGCGAAGAGCGCGATCGCAGCCCTAGGCCAGCTCAGCTCAGCTGAGCCACGTCCACATGCATTGCATAGCAGCATCCTCTGTAGTTACGTACGAGCGCTTGCAGCCGCGAGCGCTTGGGTTAGACTCCCGCCAGGCGGGCCAGCCAGTCGTCCGCGCGGCCCGGCCGTCAGGACTGTCGATCATCCGTGATGATGTCCGTCCACCTCGCCGTGCCTGAGAGCGACGATCACGAGCGAACGAGGGTCAGCGGCGCAGTCACGTTTAGCACTGACACTGGCACTGCACTGCAGTGATGAAGGCCGGCCACTGCAGGCAGAGCCTCGGCCATCATCGGGGCCGCCGCACTGACGGCCACCGAGTTCCTGACGGAGTCAGCACAAGCTTCATGCCGCGCTCGGCTCGCGGCTGCGAGACGCCGGCGGGGCGCGCCCCGCGCGGCGCTTCTCTCCTGCGCGGCCTGCCGGCAGTCCTGAGTCGCGTGAAGCGAGCCGACCAAGCCTGACGCGACGCCGAAGGCGCCGCTGGCAGCCACCTCGTCCTCGTACCCTACCCACACAAGCACCGCGAAGAAGACACCGTCAAGTTGCCGGACCTGACAGGTGACAGGGAGAGCGCCGCGCGCGCAGACAAACGGTGAATGGCTCCGCTGGCCGGCGGCGCGCGCGACCTGGCCCTGGGGCGCGCGATGGCGGCGAGGTCCAAGGCGCGCGCGGCGGCGGCGGCGGCGGCGCGCGCCAGGAAGGCCGAGGCCGCGCTCTTTTGGCCGCGGCTGCTGGCGCTGGCCGTGGCGCTCCTGGCGGCCGCCGGCGCGACGCTGGCGCTCGACGCGCAGGAGCAGCAGCAGCAGCAGCAGCAGCAGCAGCAGCAGCAGCAGGCGGCGACCGTGGAGGCCGCGCCACTGGGAGAGCCGTGGCGAGAAGAGGTCGAGCGACGGCCGCTGCAGGGCGAGGCAGAGGTGGTCGGCTGCCACGTACCGCGCACGTGGCGGCACGTAGAGGACGGCTTCTTCTCGGACGAGGAAGTGGATACGCTCTTGGGCATGGTGCAGCGCGGCATGAAGGCGAGCCGCAGCTCGACAGGAGGGCCCACGATCCTGGACGTCAACTCGGGTTTCATGAAGGACGCCGAAGGCGTGCAGGCCATCTACGGGGGGAAAGACGCTGTGACCTTTACCGCAGAGGAGTACGCAGTCTACGCGCGCATGTTCGACCGCATCCGCGAGCGCATCATGGACATCAACGGGCTCGAGACGCTCTACTTCACCGCGCCCACCTTTGTGGCTCGCATCATCGGCAACGAATCATGGGCACCGCGCGAGCTGCACGACGAGTACTGGCACCCTCACATTGACAAGGAGAACACGCACCACTACGACATGAGCGGCCTCGTGTATCTGACGACGCATGGCGAGGACTTTGAGGGCGGCGAATTCGTCTTTCTGGACGCGGACCGCCCGCAGACGGTGGTGCGCCCGCGCCGGGGGCGCTTCATCACATTTTCCTCGGGCGCCGAGAACCCGCACCGCTTCACGCCCGTCACGAGCGGCATTCGCTACGCGTTCTCCATGTGGTTCACCTGCAATCCGGCCTACAAGTTCAACACCTTTCTCGATGGCAAGGTGCATCGCGCCTTCAACCGGCGCGACGAGCTCTGATCGTTCAGCTGTGCTGCCTTGACCTGTTCTATAGTATAACACGTACCACGTAAAAAAAGAAAGAAGTTCGCACATCATTTACTTGGTCTCTCAACGAGTGAAAAGGGGTGGTGGTTAAGTAATTGCAAAAGAGAAGGGGCGGATTCGCCGCCTGGGCGGGCGCGCTCGGGAAGCCAGCCTCATGCTGCAGAAAGAGCTCAAGAGCTCAAGCAAAGCTCGACAGCCGGGGTTGTTTGGACCTGGCGCATGCTCTACAAAGCGACCTGGCACGTCGACATGAACGGGCCCTCCGGCACACAGCTGAGACCGGTGCCGCAGTTGAAAAGGTTCATGTGTGCCAACTCCTGCGGCGAGTTGGCGCCGCCGCAGATCTCGCCTTCGCCCAGCACGATGGGCACGCACTGGCTGTAGTAGGAGCTGGACCGCTTGCAGTACGAGCCAGACGTGCAGCAGGTCGGGCCGGTGTAGCTCGCATCGCCGCCGCACGTGCCAAAGAGCTCCGCGACGCCGTCCTCGCAGGTCTGCTGGCCAAAGTACATGCCGCGGTTAAGCAGGGCACTTCCGGCCATGCGGCCCTCCTCGTAGGTAATGTGCACCTGCGAGCTGGGGTGCTCCACGACGAGCTGCTTCATGGCGCTCGCCACAGCGGCCAAGCCCATCCAGTCCGCAGTCATATAGCGCGCCATCATGATCATGTCGACGCCCGTGGTCGCCGCGTCGCACTTGAGCGGGATTTCGACGCAGGCCTCCGGCAAGCTGGGCACGGACACGATGGCCGAGGGTGCATACGAGTAGTAGACGTCCTCCGCGCGGAAGCCGGCCGGGTTGTCCGCGGTGAGCGTCGGGCGCAGGTTGGAGCGTACGTAGATGCCCAGGTTGCGCACGATGTTGCCGATTTGGTACGGGTTGTTGCGCTGCGAGTCCGTGCAGACCGTGGCGGACGACAGATCGAGGCGGTTCCACAGCTCGAGTAGCTTCTTGTGCTGCACGCAGCCCGCGGCAACGTGGCTGGGCCAGCCGCCCCGCGCCTCGTCCCACGCCGGCGTGGCCGAGTCGAGCCCGCATGAGCTGCGGTAGTCGGCCTCCTCGAAGAACTGGTACCAGCTCACGTTGCCATACTGGCCCAGAAGCGAGTTGGCCGCCACGTTCTCCGCCATCATGATATCTTGCCACGTCAGGTCAGTGGCGTTCTCCTCATAGCGCTGCGAATAGAACGTGCACACGCCCGGATACTTGTCGCAGTCCACGGGGTTCGTCACGTTCGGTACCTGGAAGTTGGACCCCACGATGCTAGGGTACTGGTACGTGGCCGGCATGAAAGGCGGCCGGGTCAGCTCGTTGCGCGAGAGCAGCATGGCCTGGCCTGCAGCCACGGCCGCGTCGAGGCAATCGAACTTGCCCGCCAGGTAGTCATCCTCGATTGCCCAGACCATCACGTTGTAGACTGCCTCACTCGGCTCGCTGAGCGCCACCACGGCGGCAGCCACCAACGCCAGAGCGCGCGTGCCCGGCGCCATCCTGACTCCTGACCGAGACTTGAAACGAAAGCAGAGCGTCGGGGAGGCGGAGACGGGCTATACTAGTTTGCGGAGCCGTGGCGCGCCCCCCCTGTATCTGGGCAGGCTGGGCGTCGTCCGCTCTTTTCTATGCTTGGTGCGGGCCGATGCTACGGGTCTGCCAGACTCTGCCTGCCCGGCGGCACGCTCGGTGCGGGCCGTGAGCCACTCGACAGGCAACGGCGAGCGACGGCGGCGACCCAGAGGCTCGGGTCTCCTGGATTGCGTCCCTTTCTTGGGCCAGGACCAACGTCCACGGGGCTCGCTGACGCCTCCCCGAGCAAGGGGTCACCGACGTTTCGCGATCGATCTGTGACAGCGAGCGCACGGCCACGACGGCGAAAGATTGAAGGCATTTTCGGCGCGGGTCGTCGCGCTCTCAAGGCAGCGGCACCCACTCCTCGTACCGGGTCGACTTTCCGCGCATCATGCGGGCCAACGTGGGACAGGCCGCAAGCCACACAGATCGTTGCGCCGGCCCCGATGTTGCTCTGGCCGCCGTCGATCGAGGCGAGGCGAGGCGAGGCGAGGCGAGGCGAGGCGAGGCGAGGCGAGGCGAGGCGAGGCGAGGCGAGGCGAGGCGAGCCGAGCAAGGTGCAGTGGCGAAGCTGCCCTGAGCCGGACTTGGATGGGCAAGCAGCCAGCAACCGTTGCACCGCCCCGGCCTCCAAACCTCCGAAGCTACCATCCATTCTTCTTGCCAAGCTTGCTTTGCTCCTCCTTGCGTGGCGTGCCAGTTGCCGAGGCCAGTGGCTGCAGTGGCGCTTGGAGAGAGGTTGTCCCGAACCGCTTCTGTCTGTCTGTCCACCCGGGGGCGCCCAGCCACCTGGTCGCGCTGGCTGTGAAGTGAATGTAGTCCTTGTCCCACTTGCAGAGGGAGACCTCGTGCGTCCCTTTCAAAGGAAAGCCAAGCTGTCGCGCCGTGGGACTGCGCCGTCGGCGGCGCACCGTGACCGAGCGCGGCGATGTGGAAGCAAGCCATCAGGCACGCACTCCTCGCCGGGCTTGCCTCTGACTCACATCAAGCGGCACGCGAGCCCGTGGGACCAACGGTGTGACTGGCTTCTCGTCGCTCACTCGCTCAGCTCGCTCACTCGCTCGCTCGCTCGCCAATCGTCATCAGGCTCCGAGTCATCGTAATTCAATGGCTGGCACGGTACCTAGCGGCAGTACGGCACTGGCAGCCGCTCGTGCTGCGTGCTGCGTGACCTGGTTGCTGCTGGTTGCTGCCTTCAACTTGGCTCAAACGCGGTGGCTTTCATCGACTCCACGACGGCACTTGGCCCGACCGGCGACAAGGCCATGACGGCAACTTCTTGACGGTGAGTGGGTTTGCTCCTTTCGCGCGCGCCCGGTCCCGACTTCATCGGTCACGACATGGTTCAAGTTGGTTGGTGGCGCCCTTGCAGTGCCAGCTCTTGCAAGGCTCGCGGCGTCACGACTAACTAACGTTAGCGCGAGCACCGGAGGCGGCTGCTGCGGCGCCGTTGGCCGTCGTGCCACTGACGGCCTCACGGTCGCCGACGGCGGCGGCGCCACGGCGCCGCCGCCGTATTCCTGGCCGTTAGGCCGGTTGGCGATCAGCAAGGCCTTTTCTTTCTGGCAGTCCGAGTCCGAGTCTTTTGGCCTGTCTTTCTCTCTCAAATTCCTCTGCAACTGTTCACCGGCACCGACCATGCAAGCGGCGGCACGTGTGGACTTGGACTCGGAGAGGAGGTTTTTTTGTTGCTTCGCTACCACCATACGCTTTGACGAGATGAAATGGTAGATGAGAAGGCTGGTGAGCTGCTTTCGGAGCAGCACTAGTGGTGGGCCAGGCCTGGCCGAAAGGGCGGGGCCCGGGGGAGGAAGGGAGGGGGGGTCCAAGCACGCAATGATGCATCCAGCTTGTAGCTGAAGCTTTGTAGCTCTAAGCAAGAAGCTAGGGACGCCGTTCCTGGATTTAGCCTCGGGAAAAATGGTGGAGGGTGGGCACAACGCGTACAACGCCATGCCGCATGCGCGCGCGCGAGAGAGAGAGCGTCGCACCCGTCAGCCCCCCACACCGTGCAAGGTCTGATCTGGCTGCAGCGCAGCAGCTGCGCATGATGTCGAATGCCATGCTGAGCATGCTCGCACAGAGACCGAGAGCCCCCGCAAGCCAGCAAAAAAGGCAAAGGAGGAAAGGCGAGAAGAAACAACCGACAGCCACTGGCAAGAACAGCAAGTAGGCCTAGAGAGGTTGCCGGAGGACGCGGAGGCGCCGCATCGGAGCAGCCGGACCGAGTCGGACAGTACCGCGGGCGGTCAAATGTCGCCGAGCACCAAGGCTCCTCGGCGGGCCCGCCGCCAGTCTTGCTCGCTGACGACAGACGTACTCCACGGCGCTACTTAGAGCTATCGTGTCGTGTGGAGCAGAGAGCAGCAGTAGTGCCGCGAACGGACCCAGGGCCAATCTTGCGCCGCCCCTACCATCTGGGCCGGACCCTCGTTGCTACGAGACTGGAAAGAGCGATTCGCCCATTCGCAAAGGAGGTGCAAACCTGTCGGAGGAGCGTGACCGTGGCTTGACGTGGTGTGATTGTGGCGTCGCTTGGGCGTGGCGTATTGCCTCCACGCCGGTGCCAGAGTGAGATCGCGGCGGGCTCGACGGTCGCCGTAGCAGACCGAGCAGCACACGGGACGGGAGCTGTTGCTCGTGCTGCTCGTGCTGCTCGTGCTGCTCGTGCTGCTCGTGCTGCTCGTGCTGCTCGTGCTGCTCGTGCTGGTTGCGCTGCTCGTACTCTTGTCTGCAGAGCGTCGCTCCTAGCCGCATCAGGTGCCAAGCATGGCACTTCGGAAACATGGCCTCGTGCTCATCGCGCTCGTCGCGGTGGCCCTGATCGCGAGCTCAAGGGCCTTCGACATCGTTTCTCCGGTGCCAGAAGGCTTTGAAACTCATATCTACAGCACCAAGTTTGGGCGCTTCTTCGGCAAGCAGACGTGCGAGCGCACGGTGGCTCCTGTCATGCCGCTGGTGACCGGAGACACCATGTGCAGCTCGAGCTGGAAGGGCAACTATACGGGCAAGATCATCCTCGTGATGGATATGGTCTACCTCTTTGATACCGTCACGCGGAGCACGGGCGAGACCGTCGCCTTTAAGACCGCATATCCCAATCCCATCGCCCTAGACGGAGTTTAATCAGGATAGCCATATTATCCCTAGTAAATCGGCTCTCCTGCTTGCGCTCGACTGACCTGTTGCTATCATGATTCTAATCATTTTTGGAACTTTCAACTACTGGGTTTGTATGGAAGCGTAAAGTGTTGGTCACTTCCGACTGGCCTGTGCGGATGCTGAGGCCAACTTGGGCTGCATCAAGGGCACGATGGACTCGTGCTGAGGCTGCTGCGAGAGGATCTTGAACTATGGCTTGATGGGGTGTCGGTGTAGCTGGCTTGGGCTACGTGGTCGTTCCTGCTCTGCGCTGTAGGGGTACCGGACGAGGCACTGGCGCTGCTCGAATCGACATGATCGAGGCAAATGGGCGAAGGTGTTCCGTTGACGTTTGTCTTGCGCTTCTTGAAGCCTTCGTGAGGCTCGACGCGCACGCGCGTGTGCCACTTGGAAAAGCAGGTTGTGCGTTCATTCTTTCTCATGAACACGTGCAGAGGCACACCGCAGATGGTGCAACGACGGTGCGTTTGCTTGCCGCAGATGACGCAGAGCCGCTTGGCGGGAATCCTCTTGTTGTTGGCGTTGAAGGATGCCTTTCCCGCTGCCTCTGAGTCATGTTGCAGTGCGGCATCGAGGCGGATGTCGCGGGCTTGGCCGTGGTTGAAGAACTTCTGCAACTCGGGGGTTCGCTTGCGCTTACCGGCGGTCACGAGGTCCCTCGCCGCTTCCCTGGTGAGCCCAGTGGGCTTGGGCATGCTTGGCTGCATGTTGAACTCCACCTGCGCCGTATCGAGCTGCCTGCTCCTGTAGACGTGACGGACCATGTCGACAGTGAGGCGGAACGAGACAGTGCTGAGCGCTTCAGAGCGGTTCACCTTGTCGCGGAGGGCCTTTAGCCCGTCGCTGTCTTCGAGGTTGCTCTTCCTCGCAGCCTGTAAGTAGCGGTAGACCACGATGGCGTTGACAACGAGCTGCTTGTACGTGCGCAACGCGATGTTCTGGTCGCAGCTCAGATTCATGCACTGCGTGTTGGTGATCTGCTCCACGTACTGTGTGCTTCCGTCGACGCCGCCCTTTGCGACGTTGTATAGCTCCTGCGGTAAGCACTTGATGACATGCACGGGCCGCATGGGCCCCTTCAGAGCGACAAGCTTGCGCATGGCGCGCCACAGCCGGAAGTGCGAGCTCAGCACCGCCCCCTCCTCCTCGCCGAAGATGGCAGGTGGCTTGGGCGGCGCACCCGCTGTCGATGCTCTGGTGCGCCCATGTCGTGAGCTTGTCCGCCCACGGTTTCAGAGCGCGCTCCATGGCGAGCCGGGCGTCCGGAGGCACTTCAACGAGGCAGGCGTACAAACACGAACTCGTGCTGGCAGCAACGTAGAGCACGTGATCGATTTGGAGGACCACAGCTTGGTGCAAGACTTGCGCGCGGTGCTCGGCAGGTATGGCCTTCCACCAAGTCTCGTCCCCCACGTGTTCATCTGGGTGCTCACGATACGTGCGTCTACCGCGCCTCCAGGCGCGACGCGCGTCTTGATCTCGACGCTGCATAGTACTGACGATGCGTCGCACTCCGCGCCTGGAAGCCGGACGCGAGCGACTCCATCCGGCGAGACTGCGAGCCCCGGAACGGTCTTGTGCTGAATGAGGCCGACCTCGAACATGCACTCGCACCACGCGTCGGTTCGTCGACCAACGCAAGTATGTCTTCGAAGTCTTGCTGCGCAGCGGCCTCAGCACGAGCATCCTCGTCGCCAAGCTCCTCTCCTTCTTCGTCTTCGTCCCCTGTGTCCCGCTTGTCCAGGGGCACGAACTCGCTGTCGCTGTCGCTGTCGCTGTCGTCCTCCACGCGGTGGTTAGGCCTCGCCGATGCCATGATGTCGCAGTGCGGGCCCGACTCCACGTCCAAGCGCTGCGGCAGGGGCGTGCGAGCTGAGAGCAGGCACAAGGCACCCGCCAGGGCCGCCTGCAGCCGCGCGCCGCAGCGCCTGCGGCTCCAGCGCGCTCCGCGACGAAGTCGCGCGCGAGCTCCCCCCAAAGCCGCTCTGGGCGAACTGCCGAGCTCATCTCATCCTAACCACCACGCCTTCGGCCAAAATGAATAGGGGGCAGGAGCCTTGGGTCGCTTCGAGTGGGCCTCTTCAAGCTCGGCCCCATCGCTGCGTTTTTGATCGAATGCGGAACTAACTTCGCCAGACTCTAGGCCACTTTTTTGGAGCAAATCGGGAGTAAAGTACCCTCTTAATACGCTTTAGTGCCCCCTGTGCCGGGCGTCACCGAGGGACCCCCGCGTGGTAGGCGGATACGAGTAAGCATAGAGGTGTGATTGGGCTATTGCTCTCTGGAGGACAAGTTCGAGAAGATTGCGCGGTCTGGCGCTGTTGGCGCAATCTCCATGGCCCTCGACAAAACGCCGAGCATGGGCGAGTACCTGACGGGCGCGGTCTACCATGACCCGGAGCTTTACAACAGCACCATCCTGGTAGCCGCCTACTTGGACGAGGTCCAGCCTATCATCGGCCTTTTGAAGCAGGGCATCCCAGTTCAAGTCGCACTTACCTGCGACGAAGAGAACCTTGGCCTGCCCTACCTCAAAGGCATGACGGCAGCCATCATGGGCGAGGGCTTCATCGACTTCTTCACCGGCATCTACGCGATCATCATCGGACTGCAGCTCCGGCCGGGCCTGATGGAGTCTCTGCGCTGCCGCAAGCGCGGCAGCCCAGACGAGGATCACAACGCGGCGCGGAGGCCTCAGCCCTCGCGCCGCATCCACGGCCAGAGCAACGTGCTCTTGCTCTTTGGCTCCGTCTTGCTTCTCTGCGGCCTGACACGCATGCTCGGCCTCATGCGCCTCTCCGCGTCGCCCGGCCTGGATGGTCTCATTTCATGGAGATACAAGCTCGCCTTTTCGGTCGGCTTCCCAGGCATGCAGTTCTTCATGACCTGCGTCGTCGCCGTGTTTTGGTACGAGATGTCCGAGTCCATCCGCCGCATGCGCCCACTCCGCAACATATTCACCGTGCGTGAATACTGCATCTTCCTTGTCGTCATGTTCTTTGTGGTCAACCTTCCCGATGCGGTCTTCATGTACCGCTACAGCCACTACTACCCGGAGGACCAGGGTGCGCTCGCGATGACCTATTCGACAGTCACCTGCATTGGAGCCACTGCCTTCCTCTTCTCCGTGCAGAGGCTCCTCAGGCTTATCTCCTCGCACCTGCAACGGACGCAGGCGCACTCCCGCACCAACGGCACGGGGTTGGTCATTCAGCAGTTTGCAATGCACATGGCCTTTTGGCTGCGGATTTTCGCCGCGCTCGTCTTCACGCGCTTCATCGTGCTCATGGTCTTTATGGTTGGCCGCGTTCGAAACAACGGCGCCCTTGAGACCATGCTCATGCAGGTCTTCCTCTGGCCTCTGGCCGCCCTCCTCAACCTCACGCAGATCATCGGCCTCCGTGGGCCCGGCCGCGGCATCTTCGGCCGTCGCGCCATCACGCAGGACGCCCCCGACAAGCGCATCACCGACGGCTCCATCTCGCAGAAGACCGGCTCTGCCACCTCGGAGCCGGACAAGCTCGAGCGCGGCGAGCCCATATCCGCCACCGTGCTCACCAGCCTCAACGGTAGCGTCACCGACGAGGCCGCACCCACATCCCACGCCGAATCCAACGCCGTCATCTCCGCCTGACCGTCTGTCTCCCTTTTCACACAAAGTCCCAATTCCACTCACACAGTCTGATGCCCGGTTCAACATGGATTGATGCTCGCTCTCTCCAGCCGGGGGTTGCGCCGTGGAACTGAATGCTTGCATGAAATCGTGTCGCGGCGCCGCACCTGTGTGTCGCGGGCGGCGCCTACTCGTTCCAAAATAACTTCTTTAAAACCGCCTACGCAAGGCCGAAGCTCAGCCATCGGCGGGTCGCGCCTAGGGCAGCGCTCTCCACGCCAAGTATGCTACAAGCACAGCTTGGAGCCAAGCTGGACCTTGTCTCCACAACGCCGACGAACCAGGCAGCCCGAGACTGCCTTCTCGCTGCTCAGCTGGTAGCCTAACTTATTGGGTCCTCTCCACGAGCTGCTTGCTCTCCGTGGGCCCGCCCCGCTGCAGGCGCCTGGATCTTGACAATCTTGTAATCTTGAGGTAAAAGCAAATCGAAAGCGGTCCAAGGTGCCGTAACGGATCGTCGCGCGGTCTATCCAGCTGCGCCGGCGGCGGCGCCATTGCCACGGCGGCGCCGAGTCGAGGCTCGCTCGCGCGCGCTCGCGCGCTGCAGAGCGCAGGCGCGCAGGCGCAGCGGCGGCGCGCGGCTGTGGCGGCTGCGGCGGCGGCTGCGGCGGCGGCGGCGGCGGCTGCGGCGGTGCGCGGCGCCGCGCCCGCGGCGCCTCGCGCGGCTCGGCTCGGCTCGCAATCGCTACGACGACAACGCTGCGCGGCGCGGCGAGGCGCGGCGCGTGGACGCGCGATGCGCCGCGCGGAGCGGCTCACGGCCGGCGGCGCGGCGCGGTGCAAGCCCGGCGACGCCAAGCGCGAGCCCGACGGCGCGTCGACACGCGGACTGGTGACGGCGGCCTGGCAGGCCGAGCAGAAGCTGCAGGTACCGCAGCTGCAGCAGCAGCAGCAGGACGAGCGCGACCAGCTCTGGTCGCACGGAAAGCTGCGGCTCTCAGGGGACCTGGCGAGCGTCGAGGCCAAGCGGGACATCCTGCGCCATGCTAGTGTGCAATGCCTGGCGCGAGGCAACGCGCGAGGCGCCATTCGCAAGGCGCTGGAGAGCATGCGGCTCATGGAGGCCGAGGGACTCTCGTCCATGGGCAAGGGCGCCAGCAGTGAGCTGCTCCCAGGTAAGTGCAAAAGAATAGAACGCGCGCGCGCGCGCGCGCACGTGCGCGTGAGAGAGAGAGAGAGAGAGAGAGAGAGAGAGAGAAAGGGAACGAGAGAGGCGCGTGCGAATGCGTACGTGACGATCGACTTGGTTGCGAGGATGACACACAAATGAGCTTGGCAGCCCGGTGGCTCTGCCCTCTCTCTTTTCGGGGAGCGGAGGGCCCCGGCCAGCACTCCAGCCCCAACGCACATCGGCGTGGGCCCTTGAGCCTGCGTCCCCCTAACCTAAAATACCTTGCGCGCGCATGCGCGTGCTCGGTTGTCTCTCTCGCCCCTCTTTGCGCCACGTTTCTCGGGATTCGCATGCGATGGCGAGCCCTGGCTCGCCTACGCTGCGGGAAAGCTAGCAAACGTGTAGCGGGGGGCCGGGACTGCATGGCGTATGGGACGCGGTTCACGCGTTGGAGCCGCCGGGCTGCCGTACGACAGACGAAACCCATGCAAGGCGACGTCGTCGCAACGTGATGATGGTTGGCCGCGGGCGGTCGCCTGGTTTCACTCGCACGGCGCGCCGGTTGGGCAGAGGAAGGAAGATCCTGGCTCTCTCACGATGTACTGATCAGAGCAATCGAGCGTGATTCTCTCGTGCGCGGCGTCGCACGAGGGAAAATGGGAGCGAGACGTGACATGAGGTGCACCGAGGGCCGACACGTGATGGACTAACATTCGAGGCTCGCGCTGCGCCGCCACAGAGTGCATGGTGCTCACCCGAGCTTACTTTCGGGTCGGGGACGACGGCGAGGCGCGCTTCTACCTGCGTCAGAGCGAGCGCCTCGTTCGCGAGGAGCCCTACGAGGACGAAGCGACCAACGTGGCGCTTTTCTCCGCGCTTGCTGAGCTCTACATGGTGGCCGGAGACTATGAGGAGGCGCGTATCCGCTACGCGGAGTTCATGCGCAAGACCGAAGCGCTCTACGGCCCCAACCACGTCGCCACGAGCGACTGTTACAACTCCATCTCCGCCTTTTACACGCATCGGGGCCAGTACCCAGAGGCGATCGATTTCTGCCAGCGCGCCCTGGCGATCCGCAACGACCAGCTCGGCTCGCACCACCGCTACACGGCCGACAGCCGCTACAACCTCGGCTTATTGCTGCGGTTGAATGGCCAGTACATCGAGGCGCGCCGCGAGTTTGCCGCTGCACGCCAGGTGCGCGAGGCCATCTTTGGGCCGCAGAGCCTCGAAGTGGCCGAGGTGGAACTCAGCCTAGGTTTCACCGAGTACCAGCTCGGCAACCTCGGTGCAGCGCACGAGCTGTGCGAACGCTCGTATGCGGCGCGGCGCGCTGCAGTCGGCAAGAACCACCCGGACACCGCCGAGGCGCTCAACCTGCTCGATTCGGTGCGCACCGCGCGCGCACATGGCGACCTGCATCTCGAGGGCCTCACGGCCGAGTCTGGCGACGGCGCGACCACTTCGAGCCTCGCGCTCGACGACTGGGTGGAAGCGAGCACTGCGTCCGGTGCCGCCAGCTCGCGCGGCTACCACGGTCTCGATGCCGCCGTGCCCGCCTCCACCTTCGCGGATGACTCGCCACGCTACGACCGCTTCCTTGTGCAGCGCACGCTCGAGCGCATGCGTCAGCTCGACGACGCCCCCTCGCTCAGCTTCCAGTCGCGAGTTATGCAGACCATCAATGCGCACGGCACCATGTCAGCCAAGGACCTGCACGCACGCTTCGCGCCGCGCTTCCCGCGCGAGCTCGCGCACCTCCTTGAGAGCCTCGAGGAGCAGGACCTGCTCCTGCGCAATACCACCACGCGCCCCGTCGACGAGCATCCGGGCGCCGCACGAAGTATTTTCCGCCGCGGCCGTTCCCCGGCGCCGGCGCTGGCGTCGGCCCAGGGCTTGGACCGGGATGGCGGGGACTCTGACCCCGGCGATTACCCGTTCCCGGTCTCGCCGCTTGCCTCGGTCGACTCCCAGCGCCGCACGGGCACCTTTGCGCGCTCACCCGAGCTCTCTGCGCTGGACACGCCGTCCGAGGCCGCACCGACACCCTCTGGTTGGAGGGATGCCGTGCGTGCCAAGCAGGATGCCCTGGACCAGGCCAAGACTTCCGCAGAAGCTCAGCGCCCCCAGCCTCCCAGCCGCGACCGCTTCGACTTTGTTGGCGATCGAGCATCCCCCGGTCCTCAACATCGTTTCCAGTTCGTCCAGAACTTTTCCGCGGGCGGCAATGGCGCGACGGCCGGACCAGGTGGAGGCAGTGCCGATGCCGATGCCGATGGCGCAGCGAGCGCGAGTCGCAATGTTTTCTCCTTCTTCGACACCTACACTTTCCCTTCTCGCGGCAGCGTCGCTGGCACATCGGCCGCTGATGCCGATGCTGGTTCTCGTGCTGCTGCAGCTGGGCGCCCTGGACCTGGTCGTGGCAGCTTGGGCGACGGAGATGGCGTCGAAGGCAGCTTGGGCGACGGAGATGGCGACGGAGGTGCTGGTCGTGGTCGGGTATATGGCTCTGATCGAGGCGATGGCTCTGGTCGAGGCGATGGCTCTGGCCGTGGCGATGGCTCTGGCCGAGGCGATGGCTCTGGCCGAGGCGATGGCTCTGGTGATGGTAATCGTGACGATACCGGCCGTCGTGACGGCTCCGTGAAAGTCGGCCTCGGGCGCGCTTCAGCTCGCGGCTTTGGTGAAGGCTCTGGTGGCGGCTTTGGTGAAGGCTCTGGTGGCGGCTCTGGTGGCGGCTCTGGTGGCGGCTTCGGTGACGCCTTCGGTGGCGGCTCCGGTGGCGGCTCTGGTGGCGGCTCCGGTGGCGGCTCCGGTGACGCCTTCGGTGACGCTTCTGGCCATACCTCTGGCCGCGGCTTTGGTCCCGGCTCTGGCCTCGGATCTGGCCATGACTCTGGCAAAGTCTCTGGCCACCTATCCGGGCGTGGGTCTGACCACCAGGGCAAGATAAAGTCAGGTCTGGGAGATGAAGATGACAAGGCCCAGGCCCAGCCGTCCGCCGGGACGGTGAGTACCCTTCAAGGCGAAGCCCGGGCGGATCGTCGCGCCAAGGTGGTGGAGTTGTCAGGCGCGGAGCTGTGGCAGGCGCACGATATCGAGGTGTTCTGTTCGTTTGGGCTGCTGCCGATGCTGATCGAGAAGCGTAAGTCGGAGCTGCGCGAGGCGGAGGCTCGCGCGGCACGCGAGCGGCAGCAGCAGCTCAAGAAGGAGGAGGCGAAGAAGGCGGAGGAGAGCGTTGGTGGCGGTGCGGCTGCCGCGGCAGCAGCGGCGGCAGCCAAGGCCAAGGCTAAGGGAAAGAAGAAGCCGCGCGGACCCAAGTCAGACACGAAGCGGGTGCATTGGGATGTGCTAGAGGACACGGAGGGTACGATCTGGGACAGCGGCGTGGACAGCGAAGACATCGAGCTAGCCGAGGTCTTCGGCGACCTGAAGGATGAATTCTCCAACAAAGCGGCGGCCGCAAAGCAGGCGGAGGCGAGCAACGGTGAGGGCGGGCAGACCAAGCCCAGGGAGGTGGCCCTGATCGCGGACCCGAAGCGGCGACAGAATATGAGCATCTTTGCCAAGACGCTGATGAAGGGCGGGCGCGAGCTGTACGAGGTGGGCGCGGCGTTGCGGGCCATGGACCGGAGCAAGTTCGGGCCAAACGCGCTGGCTTCGCTGCAGGAGTTTTTGCCGCAAAGCGACGAGGCGGACGCCGTGCAGACGTACGTGGAGGCAGGCGGGGAGCGTGGTCTCCTGGGTCCGGCAGAGCGCTTTGTGGACGCGATCGGGTCGGTGCCGCGTCTCGCGCAGCGCATCCGAACGCTGACGGTGATGGCGGAGTTCGACGAACAGGCTCGCGATGCGGTGCGGCGCGTGGAGCTGGTGCGTACGACGTGTACGCGTGTGCGCGAGTCGACGCGGTTCGCGCGGCTGCTGAGCATTATTCTCAAGGTTGGCAACGAGCTGAACAAGGGCACGGACAAGGAGGAGGCGCGCGGTGTGCGGCTCGCGTCGCTGGTGCGCCTGAGCCAGACCAAATCGAACCGCAACACGACCCTGCTGCAGTACCTGGTGGAGCACCTCATGTCCAAGGATCCCAGAGTGCTCGAGGTGGCGGACGACTTTCCCGATCTGGCCGAGGCAGCTCGATGCAATATGCAGACTCTTTCCGCGGACGTGGCCAAGCTTGGCTCGGGTTTGGCCACTGTGGAGCACGCGACGACGGCGGCGACCAAGGCGGGCGACGACGAGGATTTTGTGCGCGTCGCGGCCCCCTTCGCACGTCAGTCGCGGCCGAAGGCTGAGGAGGTGGCGGCGGATTTTAAGAGCATGGAGGCCGCCTACGCCGAGCTGTGCACATATGTGGGCGAGAACGCGCAGGCGCTCCCGCCTGAGGAGCTCTTCCAGCAGCTGCTGGCCTTTGTGTCGGAGTTCAACAGCACGGTCAAGCGCGCCCGAGACGCCGCGGCGCGCAAGGACCGCCGTGCGCGCACACCATCCTGAGCTTCGTTGCTCTACCGTAGCGCGCAAGGACCGCCGTGCGCGTGCATCATCCTGAGCTTCTTGTGTTGAGAGGTGATAGTGATAATAGTAGTGGGTACTTTAGCTAAGGCCTGAAGAAGAACCTGTGTGTGGTGTGGCTTATCTTTAAGAAATCTGTTAGGCGCAAGAGACGAGGAGGAGGCCAGCCTCAATGGGCGCAAACTTCTCTCCCCTAGAGCTACTAGCTAGCTAGCCAGCCATCCCTTCAGCAGGCAAGCAAGCCCGAGTGCTTGTTCTGAAGCCCTGGCCGAACCACCTTCGCGGCACGGCACAAAATGCAGCAGACAGAGAGGATGGCCGCAGCAGGGGCCACAGCGGCAGCGTCTGGCATCAGTGCTCCAGGATGTCCTTCTTGCGGGACTCGAGGAGCTCATCGACGCGCTGCTTGTATCGGTCGGCGACGCTGTCGACGTTCTTGGTCTCGGCGAAGTGCTCGTCCTCGCTCATTTCCTTGCGCTTCTTGGAGTTATCAAGCTGCTTCATCGCATCGCGGCGAGCGTGGTTGACGGCCCGCTTGGCGATTTCGTGCAGGTCGCTGGCGTGGCGCACGGTGGCGTCGCGGGTCTCCTTGGTGATCTTGGGCAGCGGCACGTTGACCTGCGTGCCCTCGACGCTCGGGTTGAGGTTGAGGTTGGACGTCTTGATGGCGTTGGCCACGCCGTTGACGAGCGACTCGTCAAAGACGCTGACGACCAGCAGCTTGGGCGACCGAATCGTGCCCTGCGCGATGGCGCTCAGCGGCGTCATGGACCCGTACGCGTCCACGTGCAGGTGGTCCAGCATCGACGGGTCGGGCCTTCCCGTACGCAGCTTGCTCAGCTCCTGCTCCAGGTGCGAGGCGGCGCGGTCCATGCGGTCCTCGAAGCGCTGCAGGTCGAAGGACGCGGGCTCGCTGCCCTCGGCGGCCTCCTCCTCCTCCTCCTCGGCCTCGGCCTCCAGGTCGTCCGCGGCCTTGCCGCCCTTGGCCTTCTTGCCCTTCTTCTTGCCCTTGGCGCCGCGGCCCCACTCCAGCTGGCACCACGGCCTCGCCAGGCCCACGGGCACGTGCAGCGCGGCGCCGGGGCCCTGCGCGAGCGCCGCGCTGCGCGCCGCCGCCGTCGCCTCGCCGCCGGCGACGGCCGCCGCCGCCACGGCGCGCCGCCGCAGCCCGCAGCCCGCCAGCGTCGACTTGGGCGCCGCCGCCGCCGCTGCGCCGCGCGCGCCCGCGCCCGCGCGCGCGCGCGCCGCGCGCGCCGCCGCCGCGCCCAGCATCCTCCGCGCGCTCGCGGCCCCGCTCCGGTCGAGTGTCGCGCTCGAGGTCTCGCTGCGCTTTGCTGTTTTGCAGGCTGCGACGGAGGCGGCGGCCTCAGGCTGGGAGCTCGTGGTCGTGGTCTTGCGCTCACCGTCAGCTGACTCGGACACGAGGGCCGGCGCCGCGAGGGCGCTCAACACGGCCGCGAGGAGGTTAGATGGCTTGGCATGCGGCCTGGCTTGGCTTGGCTTGACTTGGCTTGGCTTGGGTCGGCCTTGGCTTTTGGCGGCTGCGTGGACGCTGCGTATCAGAGTCAGCCTACTGTGTCTGGGATGATGCGCGCGGCGGCGGCGGCGGCTCCCTTTGTCTGTATACGCTGCGCGCGAGGATGCAGCACGCTCGCCATCGCCGGCGGCGGGATGTTCGTGACCTGCGAGGCTGCGACCTCGTTTCCCAGTGTGGAGGACGGTCATGCGGGCTGCATTTTCATTCTCCAAGGACTCGGAAGCGAGCGCCGCCAGGGCGCGAGGGATTCGCCGAAGAGGGCGCGGCTGCAGGCGTCGAGCGAGCTCGCCTCTGTGGGAAACCGATTAAGCAATGCCATCTTGCAGTGTGCAGTGCAGTGCACTGCACTGCAGTGGCTCGGTGCAGCGCTCGCTCAGGCTGCTGCCGCGGCGCGACACGGAGGAGGAGACCGTTACGCTCGCGACTGAGGCCGCACGACGCTGCCTTTTTGTCAATGCGCAGACTCCGCGCGGCAGGCGGTCGCGCTGCGGCAGGTCGTCGCGCCGCGCAGCGCTAGCGCAGCGCTAGCGCGGAGCAGAGCCGGAGCGCGGCACCCTTGCGCCCGCGCGCGATGGAGGAGGTGCTGCAGCGCAGCGAGACGGAGGAGAAGGGCGCGGCGGCGGGGCGATGGCGCGGCAAGGAGGGCGATGATGGCGAGCCTAGGCGGCGGCGCAGCAGCGCCAGCTCAAAGGCAGGGATGCAGCGAGCGCGGGAAGCGCTGGCGGTCATGTCCACGACGCTGCCGGGCGCGGGCGGCGAGCCACACGAGGACGACGAGGACGGCAGCGGCAAGCTCGCGGAACCCTCGGCAGCCAACAACAGGCGCGGGAGCTCCGCGAGCGAGTTTGACGTGTCGCACGTGGATGCCGCGGACGAGGCAAGCGGCGACGAAGCCAAGGGCGGCGAGGCCAAGAGCGACGACGCCAAGGGCGACGAACGGGTTGAAGCCAATGACGCGGCGACATCGGCGGTAGCGGTCCCGTCAAGCGCGGGCGCCCCGGCGATGGCGCGGAGGAAGAAGTCCAAGCAGGTGGCAACAGGGAGGGCGCTGGGGCGCGAGCGCGTAAACTGGCTCATCCACTTGCTGTACTCACGCGGGGAATACGTCGAATGCCTGCGGCTGGTAGAGACGCAGCTGCGGTCCTGCGGCGGCCTCTGCGAGTACGCGCTGCACGTGAAGGGGCTGATTCTGCGGTCGCAGGGCAAGGTGCAGGAGGCTCTGGAGCTCTTCCAAGCGGCGACGCTACTGAACCCGAGCAATGTGGAAAACCTCAAGCAGGTGGGGCGCAGTCTGTTCCTGCTGGGCAAACACGCCGCCTCGATCGACGTGCTGGATGAGGCCGCGCTCGGCAGCAGGCAGGAAGACTGGGAGATTCAGCACAACAAGGGCTTGTGCTTTATGTTCCTCAAGGAGTACGACAAGGCCTTGGAGGCTTTCGAGAACGCCAACGGGATCCAGCGGCACGATACGACCTTCATGGAGATGGGCAAGATTTTCACGGCGCGCGGTGAACTGCAGCGCGCAATCGATGTGTATCTGGAGGCGCTCGAGTTCTCCCCGGAAAACCCGGAGCTCCTGACGACAGTGGGCTTGCTGTACCTCCGCCAAGGGGAGAACATGAAGGCTTTCGAGTACCTCGGTAACTCGCTGACGCACGACCCACGCAACGCCCGGACGATTCTGGCAGCCGGGTCCGTGATCCAGGACCACAGCGACATGGATGTGGCGCTGGTCAAGTACCGCGTCGCGGCAGTGAAGACGCCCAACTCCGCGCAGCTGTGGAACAACGTGGGCATGTGCTTCTTCGGCAAGCAGCGCTATGTGGCTGCGGTGGCTTGTCTCAAACGCTCACTGTACCTGGATCCCTTCCAGTGGATCACGGCGCACAACCTTGGGCTGGTGTTTATGCACTCGGGCCAGAACGCCTCGGCCTTTCACTACTTGAGTGCGTCCATCAACCTCAAGCCGACGTACGCGGCCTCCTACATGTACCTAGCGATCGTGCTGGCACGCCTCGAGGACGCCGAGAGTGCGGTGGCTGCATACGACAAGGCGCTGCAGCTCGACCCGGATGACCCGGTTTGCTACCTGAACTTTGCCGCGACCTTGCACAACTTGGGCGAGCGCGAGCGCGCGCGGGAGCAGTTCGACGGATACAAGCGGCTATGCACGCGCATGACTTCGGACGAGCGCCGCGCGCTCTCGGACACTGCTGGCGACCTCCAGACGCGCATGCTGCGTCTTTATGGCGACGACGATGAAGGCGGTGCGGACAATTGAAGGCAGCGAGCCTCAGACAAGAGTGAAAAGAAAGATAGAGAAAGGAAGGATGGATGGATGGATGGATGTGTGACCACCTTTTCTTTCCTCCCCGCGCCCCGCTACATGGGCCCAGGATGAGCTCCTCGTAGGAGCCTCGTACGTGTTGTAAAAAGGTGAGTCATGCGAGGGTATCGGTGCTTGCTTGCTTGCTTGCTCGGTCGTGCTGACGGCGTTCACTTGCTGACAGCACTCGCCTGCTCGGTCACATGTGCCGGCGCCGCCTCCCCCGACTGTTTATTTTTTTTCTTTCTTGCCGGGCGCGAGCGTCCCCCCACGACGATGAGCGCGCCATCGCTCGTGGTGTTTGGTTTGATCGCTTTCACTCGCTGTCAATCACAGTCAGAGTCAGTTAGTTGGTGCCGGCCGTGGAGGGCTTGGCGCCGCCGGCCTGCTCCTGCTCGGCGCGAGCCTCGAGCACGCGCTGGCGCAGGCCCATGGCGAGGCGGGAGTCCTTGCAGAGGTGTGGCTTATTGAGCAGAAACTCGTCGAAGCCGCCGGCCTTACGGATGCACCTTAGCGCGTGCGCGGTGAAGCGCAGCTGGAACTCCTCCTCGAGCAGCTCGCTCTTCATGGTGGTGACCTGCACGTTGGGCTTCCACGTGCGGCGCGTCTTGTTCTTGGCATGGCTCACGCTGTTGCCATACTTCACCGTCTTGCCTGCCCAGATGGCGCGCTGCGCGCGGCCGGGCTTGGCGCCGCTCTTGTTGCCGCGCGCCACCAAGTTGGCCAGCGTGCCCGCGCGCGACGCCATGCTCCCGCTCGCCGCTCGCCCCCGCGGACGCAGGCGCTGGCGAACACGCGCACGCACACGAGGACGCGGACCCAGGCGCGGACGCGAGCGCAGCACCGACCGCGCGACCAGCCGCGGTCCCGCTCTGCCGCGCGCGCGCGGCCGGGCGCCCCCCGGGCGGGCGGGCGGGAGGCAGCAGCAGCGCCGCAGGCTTTGGGCCGCTTTCGGAAGCGGCCCATCGCGCTCGGCTGTGCCACTTTTTAAAGGAGTTAGGCCTCCTTTGTGCTCTGTTGACTGTCAACTGTTGACTGCTGTCAAATGCTTGTTTTGAGTGAACAGCTGGCTGTTGATCGGTGGCGGCCATTGGTGACTGTCTCCGGCAGCCTGGCTGCGCAGTGCCGCGGATTCGGAGAACTGGGAGAACTAGCGCGAGCGGGACCTGGGTATCGGGCAGACGCGCGGCGGCGCGCGGCGGCGGCAGAGCGCGAAGGGCGACGGCGCGAGCGGCAGAGCGGCGGTCTCGGCGGGCGACGAGGTCGAAAGGGCCTGGGCGCGGCGGCAGGGCCCGCTCTGAGCGGCTGGATTCGCGAGCGAGCGAGCGAGCGACTGACTGGTGGAGCGAGCGCAGCACGAGAGACAAGATGGCGAGCGGGGCCGGGGAGCCGCCCAAGCTGGCGCAGGAGGCCGTGCTGGTGGTTTCGGACGAGGTGCCGGACACAGAGACGGTCAAGGGGTATGACTTCAACGATGGACTGGACCTGGAGAAGCTGCTGGAGTCGTACATGAGGGTCGGGTTTCAGAGCACGAACCTGGGCCTGGCCGTGGAGGAGATCAACAAGATGCTGCGGTGGCGCCTGAGCGACGAGCCGGTGCGGGAGGATGACAACGTGCAGGACCCGGAGGAGCGCAAGCGCGTCAAGTGCACCATCTTCCTCTCGTACACCTCGAACCTGATTTCCTCGGGCATCCGCGAGATCCTGCGCTTCCTCGTGGAGCACAAGATGGTGGATGCCGTGGTGACAACGGCCGGCGGCATCGAGGAGGACTTTATCAAGTGCCTGGCGCCGACATATCTGGGCGCTTTTGACCTGCCGGGCAAGGACCTGCGCATGAAGGGCCTCAACCGCATCGGCAACCTGCTGGTGCCGAACGACAACTACCGCCTCTTCGACGACTGGCTGACGCCCATCCTGGACACCATGTACGAGGAGCAGAAGGAGCAGGGCATCACCTGGACGCCGAGCAAGTTCATCCACCGCCTCGGCAAGGAGATCGACAATCCGGAGTCCGTGTACTACTGGGCGTACAAGAACGACATCCCGGTCTTTTGCCCGGCCATCACGGACGGCAGCATCGGCGACATGCTGTACTTTCGCTCGTACCGGAACGAGGACTTTGTGCTGGATATCGTTGGCGACATCCGCCGCATCAACGAGATCGCCACGCACGCGCCCAAGAGTGGCATGATCATCCTGGGTGGTGGCATTGTCAAGCACCACGTGTGCAACGCCAACCTGATGCGCAACGGCGCGGACTTTTCCGTCTTCATCAACACGGCGAGCGAGTTTGACGGCAGTGACTCGGGCGCACGTCCGGACGAGGCGATCTCGTGGGGAAAGATCCGCCGCGAAGCAACGCCCGTCAAGCTCTATGCGGAGGTTACCCTGGTCTTCCCCATCATTGTCGCGCAGACCTTTGCCAAGTACCTCAAGGAGCAGAAGGAGAAGGAGAAGGCGGAAGCCGCCAACTAGGCCTAATGGGTACGACGTGCGTGTGCGCATGCGTGTGCGCGCAGAGCATCATCTTCGGCGCCTTGGCAACAGACCCAAGAGACCTGCTAACTTATGGCCACTGGGAGTTACGAAAAGAAAGAACAAACATCTGTGTTGAAGAAGAAAGGAGGAGTGGCCAGTCGCGGTAGCAAGAGAGCAAGAAAGCTCGCACCCTCTCTGTGGCGACAGGTTGGCTGGCTGGCTGGTTGGCTGGCTGGCTGGCTGGCTGGCTGGCTCTAGCTAGCTAGCTAGCTAGCTAGCTAGCCAGTTGCCCCACTGCCAACAAGCTTGCGCCATCTCCGACGTGTGTTGTACTTTGCAGCTGGCAGGTAGCTTTGGTATGATCGACTCGGAGAGGGAGGGAAAGAAGAGATGGAAGCCGTGCCGTGCAGTGTTGCTCCGTCCGGAAAGACAGACACATGCGTGCGTTCGCGCACGCGAGCGGAGTGGACTGCTGGCTTAGAGCATGTCGCTCTCCTCGGCCATGAGGGTCTCGATGTCCTCGTCCGCGACACCGGCGCGCTTCATGCGCTCGCGCAGCACCTGAGGCTGGACGTTGACAGCCCACTTGGCGCCGCCGCCGTTCGTGGCGCGGCCGCTGATGCGCGATGGGCGCTCGGCAGCGGCACCGAGAATGAAGCCATCGGCGTCGACGGGCTCGTCTTCGTCAAGCTCGCCCTCGGCGTCCGAGGCAGCACTGAGGCGCTTGCTGATGCGCCGGCTGAGCGAGCGCTTCGTGGTGGCGGCGCCGCGCATCTTAGCGAGCACCGGGTTGCCCTTGGAGCCGCCCTTGGAGTAGACGTCGAGCTGCTTACGCAGCATCGCGTCCTTCTCTTCGGAGTGGCGGCGCTCCTCCTCCTTCATCGCAAGGTAGGCCTCGCGATCCTCCTGGGACATGGCGGCGATCTTGGCCTTCTCGCGACGCTCAGCCTCCTCCGCGTCGCGGTGCGCCTGCTCCACGGCGCTGAGCTCCTCCTCCTCCTCGTGGTCATCGTGTGCGGCGCGCGTTGCGTCCTCATCTGCGTCGCCCGTGTCGTCAATCTTGCCGCTCATGGCTTCCTCGCGTGCACGCTTCTCACCTTCCACAATCGCTTCGGCAGGGTCCGGGTACTCCTCGATGAGCTCCTCGAAAAGAATGGACTTGTCCTTGCCCGCGTACTCCTCCAAGAGCTTGTCGACCTCGCCGACGCGGTGCGGCGCATGCTCCTCCAGGAACTGCTTGAGAATGGCGCGGTCCACGCCATCCTCGTCGCCGTCGGCCACGGCCATGGCCAGGTCCTCGTTCACGAAGCCGTTCTCCTCGTCCTCCTCCGCGTGCTCCTCCTCGTCCTCGTCGTCGTCGAAGTGTTCGGCCTCGGCCGCGGCCGCAGCTGCCTCGGCCTCCTCCTCGTGATCCTCCTCGACTTCTTCCTCGTGCTCCTCCTCCTCCTCGTCCTCCGGGACGGGAGCCACCTCCTCCTCGTGCTCCTCCTCAGCAGCAGCCTCGGCGGCCGCCTCGATCTCCGCAACCTCCTCCTCCTCGGCGGCCTCTTCCTCCTCGTAGTCGTCCTCCTCCTCCTCAATGACCTGCTCCACCATCTCCGACACCTTGAGCGCCTTGGCGGCGGCCGCCAGCTGCTGCTTCTCCGAGGCGTGCGGGTCGCGCACCGCGGCAGCCGTACGGGCCTGATGCTCCGCGACGGCGCGAATGACCTGCTTGGCCGTGTCGGGGCTCACCGAGGGGTCAAAGACGCGGGACACGTTGCGCTGGTTCTTGGTGGCCACCAGCGCGAGCGCGCGGCTCGTCATGTTGTACCTCTTGGCGCGCTCCTGCGCCGCCAGCACCGCGGCGCGGTCCTGCTGCTCCTGCTCCTTCTGGTCGCGCACCGACTTGATCGCCAGCGCGCGCAGCGTCATGTTGTACCTCGCGGCGCGCGCGCGCGCGATCTTCACCGCCTGCCGCTGCTTCTCGCGCTCCTCGCGCAGCTTGCGCGCCTGCGCCTCCGGCGTCAGCGGCGTCGCCGTCGCCTCCAGCGCCTTGATGCGGTCCCGCACGGACGTCATCCTGCTGCCTGCGCGCGGCCCCGCCGCCCCGCTGCTGCCGCCCGCTGCGCTGCGCCGCGCTGCACTCACTGCCTGCCGCCCGCGCGCGACGAGTCTCGAGCAAGCAAGCCCCCGCGCGCCGGGCCGTGCGCCGCTCTGCTGTTTGCTGCCCGCGCGCGGCGCTGCCCTCCTCCGAGTCGCGCGCGCGCCCGCGCGTGCCGGCCGCGCCGGCCTGGCTGTAGTGCCGCCGCGGAGTGCGCAAGTGGGCCGCGCCGCGCGCAAGTGGGCCGCCGCCCTTGCAGGAGCCGCCTTTCCCGACTTGCCTCGCGGCGCGTGCACCCACTGGCGACTCAACCTACTACCCCCGCGCACACACGCTCTACAGGCCTACTAGCAGCTCTAGCCTAGCTCCTAGGCCCTAGGCCGGCGGGCTGCTGACAGCCAGAAAGAAATTACTCTTTGTGAGCTGAGGCACTGGTTGCGCTGCGCTGCGCCGCGCTGCACGCACTGCCAGTGCGCGGTGCAGTCGCTGCAGTGCAGCGCACTGGCCGCCCCGCGAGCGGGGGACCGCGCAGCTCCGCAAGCCGGACGAGCGCGGCGCCTCGGAGCGGGCCGCCGTGGACTCGTGGAGTGGACTCGGCGGCGTGCACTCCTTCTTTCTGTTTTTTTAGAAGGAAGGAAGGAAGGAAGGAAGAGCCCGCCAGCCAGAAGAGAGAATTTCGATGGTGCAGTGATGCCTTCTGCAGAATCCAGTCTCGATGGGAATCTGGGGAGGAACGGGAGAGAGGGAAGTGCGGGGAGTGAAGGGAAGGCTACGCAAGTTTGCAGGGCGAATCGGACGTTCGAATCGCACTTGAACGTCCGAATCAGCCTGGGAAGCCTGGGAAGCTTCGCAAGGTCGGGGCGCAAGGTCAAGGTCGACTCGAGCGAACTTCAAGTTCAAGTTGAAAGGCCCGGCTGCTGTTGCCCTCAAGGCTGCTTCAACTTGGCTAGCTAGAGGCCCAGACGGAGGAGTGAATGCCTTCAATACGGGTCCATCCCGGCGGCCAACCCGAGCTTGCATCTCAGGCTGTACGCCTACTCCTACACTCCAGCGGCCATGTGTAACAGGAGCGTCGCGGCTCGCCGCCAAGTCTTTCGTCTTCGCCGTCATCCTCGTCGTCTGGACTTTGCAGCGCTCGCCAACCAACGGCATTTCGCTCTTTCTCTCAGCGGCAGACCCTCGGCAGAGGCGGTGGCACCGGGCCGGCCCCGTCGTGGCGTGCGTGATCTCCCTTTTCCGCGCTTTCCGCCACCGTCCAAGTCTGGCTGGCTCAGGCTGGCTCAGAAAGCGGCGACAGAAGAAGCGCCTTCGGCGGCGGGAAGCTCGTCCGACGTAAGGCCGCTACTAAGGCGCCACTGGGGATGATCGGACACGTCGCGCAGCCAGGCAGGCAGTGCAGCCCTCGCCAAGACTCGTCAGTCACGGTGTCCTGACAGGGCCGTGCGAGTCGTGACAACGCGGCTTGCGTCTGCGCCGGGTCCAAGGCTGCAAGCAGCGGTGGAGTGCCTGTCCGCCGAGCGACCGCCTTTGGGCTCGCGGCGGCCGTGCCGACTTCGGGAGTGGCACCGGCACACGACACGCGACCAGAGTCCCTCGCGACTCACACGGGCGCGGCGCGGCGCGGCGCGGCGCGTAGCGGCGGCAAATGCGGTTGGCGGCGCGGGCGGGCAGCGCGAGCATGGCGTCGGTGGCACGGCAGCAAAGCGGGGCGGCGCAGACGCCGCGCGTGTCCTCGTCCGTGGTGCTGCTGCGGCGCAAACCGGAGTCGTCGCCGGCGCCGTCGCGCGGAGAGCGGACAGGGCTTACGCTGGGGTCGCTCGCCGCGGCGGAGAATGACTTCGAGGTGCTGCTCGCGCAGCGGTCGTCCAAGATGAAGGCCTTCTCGTCCATGTTCGTCTTCCCCGGCGGCGTGGCCGAGAGCGGCGACGCGGACGTTGCCGCGGCCTACGGCGGCGAGGCCAGCGACGAGGACGCTGCCGCCAAGCTCACTGGCATTCGCGAGCTCTTCGAGGAGGCTGGCGTGCTGCTCACGGCCGAGCCGGGCCAGCGCCGAGCGCAGGCCGTCGTCATGCCCAAGGACGAGACGCAGCGCTGGCAAAAGCGCGTGCACGCGGACGCGGCCGAGTTCGAGGTCTTGCTTCGCGAGTGCGGCCGCGCGCCGGCGCTCTCGGCGCTGCACAGCTGGGTCACCTTCATCACACCCACCTTCGAGAAGCGCCGTTTCCGCACCGCCTTTTTCGTGGCCGTCGTCGACGACGCTGAGATCTCGCTCGACGGCGGCGAGACCGTGCGCTACGTCTGGGCATCGCCTCGCCGCGCGCTCGACCTCAATGCGGCCGGCGAGATGGCGCTCCTCCCGCCCCAGTACTACGTGCTCACCGGCCTCAGCGAGCACGCCAAGGTTGACGACCTGCTCGGTGCCTTGCCGGACCGCAAGCCGCTCTTGCCCATACTGCCCCACGCCATTCAGACTGGCAGCGACAAGCTCATCACGCTGGTCTACCCGGGCGACGAGGACCACCCGGACTACCCGGGCGCCAAGGGCGACCTCCGTCGCATCGCCTGCCCCATGCCTATGGGCGAGGGCAGCTACAAGTGGATTTGCAACCTCCGCGCGGAGCCGACGATCGAGTCATGGCGCCCGCCTTCGGCCCCTTCGTCCCTCTGACTCTTCGTTTGCTCTCTTTCCTGAGCGGACCAGCAACTGCATGATGGAGAACATCACTCACTCCCTACCTAGGCTGCACCGAGCGGGCCTGCGGCGTTTGCCAGGCTTCCTTCCGCCCTACTCGGACTCGAATTTTGTTGCGAGAGCGAGAGCGAGAGCGAGAGCGAGAGAGAGAGGATTTCACGCACGTTTACGTGCCACAACTCAGGCTGCCGGGGCCTTTCTCTATATCCAGGTGGGCGCCCCGACCGGGCCGGCCAGACCTGCTTCCTTTTTTTGCGACCGACGTTCTTCACGCTGCTTGCACATCATCTTTCTTTTTTACATCCGATTGTGGCCGGCTGGCCGCTCGCCAAGGCTTGACCGCCAACAGCCCGGCCCGGCCCCGATCCTGCTCGCTAGTAGTTGGAGCTCAGAACCTTGCTTCGTCAGTAGAGTCGTGGAGTTGCCTTGTTCACTTTTGTCACACCTGCTTCAGTTTTGATTTTTTTAGATCAATGGAGCTACTTGCACATCATCCTTTTCAAATTTAAATTTCGGAGGTTTCCGGGCCGACTAGCCGCTCGCCATCGCTTGACCGCCAGCAACAGCCCAGCCCGGGCCCGCCCCTGCTAGCTAGCTAGCTAGCTAGCTGGAGCTGAGAGCTTTATGCTTCGCTAGGAGTAGGAATCACGAAGTCGCCTCGTCGCTCATTGATATTCACTGGCCCATCGCAGCGCCGAGCCGCCGCGCTGAGCTACGGGAAGCGCGGTCGCTGCGGTGCAGGCCGAGCTGCTCACGCACCCAGCTCCGGTACACCGTGAGACTCTCGCACATCACCGCCATGCCGTTCATGTACGAGTCGGCGTGCGGGACGTGCGGGGCGTACTCGACCTGCGTCGGCGGCCGCACCAACGCGAACTGCAGGTGCACCGCAGCAGCCTCGACGCCCTCCTTCTCCTCCAGCTCCAGGCGCGGGACCTCAATCTCACGGCCCGCGAGCCTGCCGGCGTACGCGCGGGAGCTGACCGGACTGGTCACGACCGAGCGCTTCGGCGCCCGACGCGTCATGGTCTCGGCCTTTTTCTCTTCCTCCTCCTCCACCTCGCCCTGCGCCGCCTTCTCTTCCTCGCTGGCCTTGTCTTCGGCCTGGTTCCTGCCGGTCCAGTCCGTGCGCCGGTACACGTAGCAGCGGTGTTGCTCGCCCGAGCCGGCCATCTTGGTCGGCACAAAGTCCACGAGCGCGAGCGAAAAGCCGTACTGCTCCAGGGTCTTGGGCTTGTCAAAGCAGATAAAGTACTCGGCCGTGCTGCTTGCGTGGAAGCTGCGCGCCACTGCGCGCATGGCCTCGGGCGGGAAGCCGCGGTTGAAGCTGTACACGTGCGTGGTGGGCTCAAAGGTCGCCATGTCCGTCACGTTCGCATGCGCGAAGAACACCTTTTGCGCGTACTGCTTGAGCGTGCGCTCCGTCAGACACTGGTCCAGGAGGTGAATCGACTGCCACCAGCGACCGCCGATGAGCTCCACGCCGAGGGACTGCCGCACCCCAGGGCTGATGGCCACATGAAAATTCGGCTTGCCCAGGCCGGCGCCGATGTCCATGAAGACCGAGTCCGTGCCCATGCCACACTGCGCCACGAGCACGTCCACGACGCGCTGGAAGCTCTCCTGCGTGATCTCGCCATAGATGGCGCCGCCCGCGCCGCCGCCGCCCAGTGCGCCCGTCTTTTTGCGAATCAGCGAGTACAGCATCTTGAGGTGTATCTTGCGGTCCAGCGCTTCGTATGCCTCCTTCTCCTGTGCGCTCGACGTCTTCACCTGGAGGGTCTTGGCGTTGGCCGATGACCGGAATACCTCGTGCAGACGCGGCTTGACCGCAGAGGAGGACGAGGCCGCGCCGGCGTCCTCGTCGCCGCGCGCCGGCTCCAGCGTGCGCGGCTTACGGAGCGAGGCCGCCGGGGTCGTCTTGCGCCCCGGTTGGATTGGCGACGCGTGCAGCGGCGTGCCAGACCCGGTCAGGCTCTTGCGTACGCGAGACGTGTCAGGCGAGCGGAAGGACGATGCAGGCGCGGTCGGGGCCGATTTGCGGGGCGTCGTTGGCGCTGTGGGTGCCGGCGACTTGGCGTTGCCCGGCGAGGACGAGGACGAGGACGAGGAGGACGCGCCAGCCGCCGCCGCATGCGTCACCGGCACAACCTTGCGCGGTGAGGTGAACGTTGACTGCGCAGCGCTCTGCACACGCGAGCGTCGCGCAGGCTTGCGAGCGGCACCGCGCGCCGCTGCTGCCTTGGCCTTGGCCTTGGCCTTGAGCAGCACCTTGGGTTTCTCCTCCTGCGGCTGCTGGTCGTTGTTTTGCTGCTTTTCCTGCCGCCCCTGCTGCTGCGCGTGCTGCGCCTCTGCCGAGGCGGCAGCAGTGCGCGCGGCGGCAGCGGCGCGCGTGGCTCCCCTCGTGCGCGGCATCTTGTTCGGCCTTCGCACGCTTGCTTGGATGCAGGGCACCGCGACGATTGCAATGGAGGTTTGCCCTCCGCTCACGCCTCGCGGCCGCTCAATCTTGCCCGCCGCCACCGTTTGGACGTCTGCTTCGTGCCCCACTCGGTGGTTAGCCCGCGCGCGCGAACGGGCGGCCGTGCGCTGCTCTCGGAGTCTCGCTCTGCTGCCTACCGCTTGCGCACAGCGCGCAGCACGCCGCTCCGGCCCGGCCGCCCGTCTGCCTGCGCCTGTCCGCACGCCGCGCGAGGCGCGTCGCAAGGGCCGCACGCAGCCCTCGCCTAGGCCGCTGCCCCGGCCGGCGCCCGCTCGCCCGCCCGCTCGCCCGCGCGCCCGCTCGCACTGCGCGGCGCAGCGCAGCGCAGCGCCTCGCAGCGTCCGAGCATGGTTCGCAAGTGGGGCGCGCCGAGCTCACCGTGCGCCGCGGGGTCAGGCTGCGCCTCTGCGCCGCGCTTGCGCCGCGCCGCCCTCCGCCGCGCGCCACTGCCGACGGGCCCGCGCGCCCTTGCCGCCGCGCGCGCGGGCGGTTTCCCCACCTCGTTTGAATTTTCAAACCGCCGTGGAGAGGGGGCCCACGGGGGCAGTCTGGACGTCGAGGTGTGGGGCGAGATCTTCCCCTGGCGGCTGGGCGTCGGGGGACTCGGGCGAGCCCTCGCGCGGCGACGACGCGGCGACGACGCGGCGACCCGCGCGGCTCCTGGGTGCAAGACGGGAAATGGTCAGGACTCATCATGGCCTGGCGGTTGTGCTGCTTCACAGGATGCCTACTGCTTCACAGGATGCCTATTAGACGAGTCGCAGACGACGTGCAGCACGTCGGCGGTCAGTCAGCGAGAGCATCCTCGGTCTCACCTGCCCGTCTACGCGCGTCTGATCGAGATCCTCGGACATCTTGTGTTTTTGAAGAAGAAGAAAAGGGGCTGTGTGATGGAGCTGCGGCCGGCCTTGCGATGAGACGGATACGACAGCTGAGCAGCGATGCCAGCCAAGGCCTAGCTCCAGAGCTAGGCTCAGCAGCTTGAGCAGCCGCGGCGAGTCCGACGTGAGTCCGACGTGGGAAAATTGGTGAACAGGTCCGCACAGAAAGGGTGTGCGTGGGTCCAATTTGCCCGCAAATCAGCGGACGATAGAAGTTAGAAGATCAAAACGCGAGGGGCGCGGCGGCAGCGGCAGCAGCAGCGGAGGCGCGCGCGGCAGCGCTGCGGCGCTGCGCGCGGACGCGGCAGCGGCGACGGGCGCAGCGCGGCGCGGCGCGGCGCGGCGCGGCGCGGCGCGGCAGCGCGGCCCGAGCGAGGCCGCCTGCCAGGCAGGGCAGGGCGCGGGGCAAGCAACGTCGAGCGGCGCGCGCGACGGCGGCGCGCGCGGAGGCAACAGCAGCGGCGGCGGTAGCTGCGGCGGCAGCCGCACTGCAGACGTACGTACGCAAGCGCGTGCGTCACGTTCCCTTGCCCGTGCGCTAGTTGTGGAGGGCGAGCGACCGGCGTGGCGCACCGCGCAACGGCGACCAAGTAGAAAGAATAAAGAGGATGACGACCAAGGTGCAGGCCGCGGAGCTGGCGCAAAAGGCTGGCGAGCAATGGGGCGCAGCGGCCTTCGTGGAGTGCTCCGCGACACTGGCCGAGCTGGCGGAGCAGCTGAAGAAGTCCGCGGAGAACGGCGGTGAGGAGGCCCCCAGCGAGGCTGCGGCGCGCGCTGCGAACGCCAAGGTCCTGCACAACGCCGCACTGGCCCGGTTCGCCTCGGACAAGCAGGCGGACGCCGGCGCTCTACTGGAGCAGTTCGAGCAGGTGTCCAAGATGCTGGAAGAGGAGGCCAAGGGCCCCGGCGGCGTGGCGGCGCCCTCCGTGGCCACCGCGCTGGGTTCCGGGCCGGGCGACGCCGGCGCGGCGTCGTCGGCAGCGGCAGCGGCAGCGGCAGCTGCCGCCGGCGGTCGGGGCGCAGCCTCCGTGGACGGTTCAGTAGACGGGGCGGCCGCCAAGGCGCGCTTCCAGCCGGACGCCTCCTTTGCGCTGTACAACCGCGCTGTGGTGCACGTGGCGAAGCGGCAGTGGCGGTCGGCGCTGGACCTTTTGGAGAACCTCTTCCGCTACATTGACGCGGTGGACGAGGGGCTGGCGCTGTGCATCTGCTTCCTGCTGCTCGATGTGTATACCCTGATTGCGCGGGGCGCCGGCCCTGGAGAGGGCGGGCTCCTCGTCGGCCATGTGGCGGAGCAGGCGCAGAGCGTGATTGACTATTTGGAGAAGCCTCACGCATTCAACGGGCACACGAAGCTGGCCTCCAAGGACGGCGGCGCAGCGGCGGCCGTCCCGGAAGACTCGAACGGGGAGGCGGGCGGCGCGGCGGAGGGCCAGCGCGCCTCGGACGGCGTGCAGCGGGCGTGGGGCCCGTCGCAGGTCCAGGAGGTGCTGCGCCGACTCACGCACTACCGCGCGAAGATTGCGCTCATCCAGGCCAATGTGGGTACCGCCAAGAGCTCGATGCAAGGCGTGGGGGCCAGTCTTTCGGAGGACGCAGCGCGGCCGGCGGGCGCCGGCGGGAGAGGCGGCGACGACGGGGCGGCCGGGGCTTGGGAGGGACTCAAGCTCCGCGCCAGCAACGGTGCTCTTCAGGCGGTCACCAGCACGGCCGCCTCTGCTGCCGGTGCCCCGCCCGGCATGGCCGAGTGCCTCTCGGCGCATGTGGCCTACCTCGCGGACGACCTGGGCGCCTGTGGCGCTGCACTGCGTGCCGCCGAACAAAAGGGCCTGGCGAAGAGCCTAGCGCTCAACAACATGGGGTGCATCCAGCACCGCAGGGGCCGGCATCACAGCGCTGCGGTGGTCTTCGCCAAGGCGCTCGAGGCTTGCAGCGCAGACGCCGAGCCCTGCGCCGCGGAGATCGCCTTCAACCTGGGCGTGCAGTTGCTGCACTGCAAGAGGCCCTCACTCGCGCACGCCAGCCTCATGCGCGCCGCGCCCGCCATGTACCATAGGCCTCGGCTCTGGCTGCACATTGCCGAGTGCGTGGTCATGTCGCACGCGCAGGCCGCGGAGCGTGACGGGAGCGCGGGCTTGCTGCACAGTGTGCTGGGCGACGGCGCCGAGCGCCGCATTCTGCTCAACGCGGGCCTCTCCGGCGACGACGCCTCGTGCGAGGGCCCGGACGCGCCGGACTCGTCGCCCTCGCCGCCTCCGCAGCACCAACAGTCTGGGTCGGCAGGCAACGGCCGCAAGGCCAAGGGCAGCTCCGGCCACAAGGGCGGCAAGGCGCCCAAGCTCTCAGGCAAGCACAACAGCAGCGGTCCGGAAGACGCTGCCGCGACGACCTCAGCTGCCTCCGCCGCGGCCTCCGCCTCCCTCGGCCTTGACACCGGCATCCGCGCGACCTGCCACGTACTGTACCTCCTCGACGTACTGGAGCACGGATCTGTCCCGGGCGGCCCGGCCTCGGCGGCCAAGGCGCGCGGCGGCCAAGGCGCGGCGGCCGCCGCAGCTGCTGCCGCTGCCGCCGCAGCGGCCGCCTCCGGCGCCGACAGCGGCGCCTCGGCGGTCGCTGGCCTGGACGGCGGCGGCGACGCCGCGCGCCAGCAGCTCCTGTCCATGCGCCAGATGGCCCTTCTGTGCCAGGCCTACCTCGCGCTGCACGTCGGCGACTGGTCGCTCGCCTACACGGCGAGTCGCCAGGTCATTGACGCGGCGGCCGCCGCGCCAGCGGAACCGTCCTCGCTCGACGCCGCTGGCCTGGCGGCGGCGCACGCCTACTGCGCAGAGGCCAGCCTCCGCAGCGGCGCTGTCGAGGGTGACAGCTTCAAACCTGCGCTCGACCACGTTGCCAAGGCCATGGAGCTGGAGCTCGCCAAGCCGCATGCTGGCGCTGCCGACCCGCACGGCGACCGCGCCCGCGCCGCACTCTGCACCAACCTCGCGCTCGTGCGCATCCTCAAGAGCGATCTCGTGGAGGCCGAGAGGCTCCTCCTGCGCGCTCTGGACATGGTGCCTGACTTCGCGCACGCCATGCGCCTCCTCGTCTACCTCTGCCTTACTCGCGGCGAGCACGATCGCGCGCGTCGCCTCCTCAAGACGTCGCGCTAGCGGCGCTGGCGCTGGCGCTTCGCGCTCTGCTTGTCTTTTACACGCAGTCCACCAAGAAGGGGTGCGGCGGGCGAGGTCGGCCTCTTTCACGTCGTTGCTTCCCTTTGCCCGCCATTTCCCCCCCGTCTCCACCTTGCGTACCACCGAACCACCTTGGAATCGAGATGATTGGTTGGTAGTAGAATCATGCATTTGAACTATCCTTTGCGTACCACCACCAACCACCCGCACCCAGAAATGGAGATGAATCGTACCAAATTCTGCTACGTTACCACCAAAATTGTGCATTTGAACTCTAGAAGCTAACTTGGATCAACGGCGTGACCACTCACGGTCAGATCATACACGCCTACACGGCGCAAAACGCAAGCACGGCGGCAGGGAGAGCAGCCAGCACCGACGTATGCAAGGCGCAGCCCATCGAAGTGGGCGCCAGGGTCGGGGCAAAGGTGGGCGCCTCCGTCGGTGTAAGCGTCTCGTTGCAGCCGGTCGCGTCCCCGCTCGAACAGGGCGAACCAATGTTGTCGCGGTCCGTGAATGTGTGCGAGACGGTCGGCGCCGCCGTTGTCGGCGCCTCTGTGGGCTTGGCCGTAGGCTCGGCCGTCTGCTCGGCCGTCGGCTCGGCCGTCGGCTCGGCCGTCGGCTCGGCCGTCGGCTCGGCCGTCGGCTCCGTCGTCGGGCTCTGGGAGGGCGCCTTGGTAGCGGCGGTGGGCGCTGCTGTGGTCGGAGCGTCCGTCGGCGTGGTGGTCGGCGACCTCGTCGGGACTCCTGTTGTTGGAGCCTGAGTCGGCGCAGACGTGGGCTCGCGCGTGGGAACCATTGTCGGGTGCGCCGTGGGGGTCTTCGAAGGCGCCTTCGTCGGCGAGACCGTAGGGAACGGCGTAGGCGCAGTCGTCGGCAGCACCGTAGGCGATGGCGTCAGGCATTGCCCGTCCACGGTGCCCTCGCCCTTGTACTCGGATCCACTAAAGTCACACGGGAAGCGAGTTTCGCAGATGGTGTCAAAGCACATGTCGAGCGAGAGCCCAGCCTGGTTTTGGATATGAAGCAAATTGAAGCCAACCAGGATATCGAGGCTTTCGAATGCGGACACAAAATCCGCTGCTTTGCTCGCCTCCGAGGTGAACCTCATGTTGTTTTCTGCGGTCACCTTGACATTCTTCAATTTGCCGTTGGTGCAATAAACGGAAATCTTATCGCTTCCCGTATTCGCGCAGCTACCATTGGCGCACGGGTCCTCGCCCGATGAGCCACTGCAATCCGTCCAGTTGTGGCCGCCGAAGGCACTTAGGAGTGAATTCCACGCCTCGCAATTAGTCTTGCCCTTAGTCGATGTCTGGGTGCAAGCCGTGGTCGGCGCCGCGGTCGGCGCCGGTGTGGTCGGCGCCATTGTGGTCGGCGCCGGAGTCGGCAGACAAACGCCATCATTCGTGCAGGAGTCTGTGCACCCGGAGCCCGAAAAGTCGCACGACTTGGAGTCGCACAGTCCCGAGAAGCAGTCAGTGATACCAGCGCTGGCCTGATTGGAAACTCGAAGCTTGACAAATTGCGCCAGGCTGCCGAAGGTGTCCGCGACTGCCTGCCGGCCCGTCGAGTTGTATATCATGTTGTTTTCCGTGGTGAAAAGAAGCTCCTTCAGCTTCCCGCTTCCACAAGAAATGTCGCCAAGTGCATTTCGGTGCGCCTTGAAGCACGAATTGGCGTTGCAAGGGTCCTCGTCCCTCGAATCCGAGCACAGCGTCCAGCTGCTGCCGCCGAATGCGTCGTAGAGCGAATTCCACGCTTCGCAGTTTGCTTCATTGGTTGAGTCGGAGCAACTGCCTTCCGCAGACATGGCGAGCGCGAGCGCAAGGATGCCCACGAGGGCAGTGCCCGGCGACGTACGCGCCATCTCCTCGTCCAGACGTGCAGTTTGCAGCACTCTTAGCTTGCGAGCTGGTTTCGGTTCTGTCTTTCTCTGGCCGATGTGTCGCTCTGCGCCGCAACGCGAACGACGCTTGAGCGGCTATGAGGCCCAGCGCGGAGCCCAACGAGGCATCTGCAGAACCGGCCGGCGCGGTGAGATCCGTTCTTGGCAACGCACGCCCTTCAGGGCGGTCTGGGGATGCTGTCGCATGCGTGACTGCAGCGATCGCCCGCGGCAGAGAGACTCTCAGGAGTGACTTTTGCGTGCAACGCATCTCTGACGTCCGGTCGAGGGGACGCGGCCCGAGTCCGAGTCTCAGGCTCCGGCTCCTCTTGCGCAGATTATAGTCACGTGTGACGGAGCGTCCGATCGTGCCAGTGGCGAACGGACTCGGAGGGACGGCGGCCCGGCGGCCCGGCCCGGCCGAGTCGGTTGGGAAACCCAGTCACCACTGCACCACCGGACAAAATCGGACGTTGTATAAAACGCCTTTTTAGAAATGGAGCTGTGACTTGTTTGGGCTCACTGTCAATACCACCAAGAATGTGAGGACTTCGCGAATACTGACATGCGCCCCTGCAAGGGCTATCCGTAATTTTCCAGCGATTGTCGTCGTCCATGACTAAAATGTAGCTTTCGAGCAGTACATCATCGACCGGTGGCTGTCAGTGATTGTTGCCTCAATGATTGCCGTGATGCAGGGCCTCTTTGTAATTGAAAGACACAGTTGGAGCTTTTTTTGATCAGCAAAACATCATCTACCACATGGCGCCGGCGAGGAAGGTCACGGCCGAAACCATGGCAACCTGGAGAGCGCCGGCAGCAGAGGTGGGTGCCAGGGTCGGCGCGAAGGTGGGCGCCTCGGTCGGGGCCAGGGTCTCCATGTCGGTGGTGTTCGTGGAGTTGTCGATGCGGTCGATGATATCCACGGTGGGGGCCTCGGTCTCGACCGAGTCCACGGGCGCCATCGTCGGCTGCTCGGTCTCGGCCGGGCCAGAAAGCGTGGTGGGGGCGGCGGTGATGGGCGTGGCAGTGGTGGGAGCGTCGGTAGGCGCCGTGGTCGGCTCAGCGGTGGTCGGTGCGTTGGTGGGCGCAGTGGTCGGCTCAGCGGTCGGAACGCACGTTGCGTCCGAGCCCTGGATGTCGCACGTGATGGCATTGCATGCGTCAATGCAGTCGGTCTGGCCGAGGCTAGCCTGGTTGGAGATGGAGAAGGAGGCGAGCTGCGGCTGAGCCTCGATGGCGGCGGAGAGGGCACTTGTGCCGATGGTTGCGTCATAGACCATGCCGTTCTCCTTCTTCATGGAGAGCAGCCTCAGGTTGCCTGAGCCGCAGTTGATGTCGTAGTAGGTTCCAGCATTCTTGACGCACGAGTTGGAATCGCACGGGTTGATTTCACGCTCCCCCTGGCACTTGTTCGTCCAGCTGTCGCCGCCGAAGGCGTCGTAAATGGCAGCCCAGGCGTCGCAGTTCGCATGCGGGCAGCCCGCGGCCTCAATCGAGGAGGCTGAGACGGCCAGGACAGCCACGGCGAGAAGGGCGCGAACCATCGTCGTTCGGAGCGGAGGCTGTCGCTCTCTTCTTTGCTTCTAGCTGCTCTCGCGCGAGCTGCTTCAGGCAAAAGCTCTCGCTGGCTCGCTGGCTCGCTCTGGCCGATTTCGGTCTCTGCAGGCTGCTCGGTTGCGGGTCTGCTGCTGACCCGATGCCGGTTTCGCGTCGCCGCGCCGCGCCGCGCCGCGCCGCCGCGCCGTGCGCAGCACAGCGTCGCGCCGGCCCGCGCGGAACGGGACGCCTTCCCACGGTCACCAAGCTCAACGTCTCAAGGAAGCTAGACGTTGGGGACGCACATGTCCGGTCTCCTCTGGTGCTGGCCTATCCGTTCAGGACGCGCGGCGCCGCCGCGGACGCTGGCAGCACCGTGGACACTGACGCGGCGCGCGCTTGCGGCCGCGGCGCGCGCTTGTTCCGTTGCTAGCTAGCTAGGCCGAAGGCGTGACTTCTCTATGTCGCGTTGTAAGCAACCCAGATCCGTTGCCCAGATTGGTCGCCACTGTCCGTGCAGCGCGTTTTTTGGGGGGGGAGATTTCGCGATCTTGCGACACGTGTGAGTGGCCGCCTGGGTGCATGGTTTGCGAATCGCCTCATTGCAGTGCGCCGGCTAGCGGCTATCCGCCAGTCACGCCTGGCACACAGATCTGGTAAGATAACTCTGGCCTCGCACAGGACAAAGTTAGCAGCGCATTCCGCTGGCTCCCTTGCGCTTCCTCGGCGACGCTTCGCCGATTCTTCCTGGCCGGGTCGAGAACGACTTTTGTGGGGTGAGAGTCTCCATGTCAAGGTAGGACCGCTTCGTCGTTTCGGTCGTGCAAGCCACTGCAAGGTCGAGCAAGGCGAGACAAGGTCGAGCAAAGTCGAGCGGACGGCAACGTTCCCAAGCCAACGAACACGGACCGGGCGTTGCAGGCTGGAAGGCTCTGGCTTGCGACTCCCGGGCGGGGATGCCCGCGTCTTGCGCGTCTTGTCAGAAGAGCGCGGCAATCGGTCCAGGCCTGACTCTGAGTGAGCTGGTGATGGCCGCCAGTAGCACGCCCGTCAGTGGCGGCAGGTCACGCCACGCGCCGCCACGCCACCGCCACGATGATGTCAACGTTCTCGCCAAGCCAGCCCAGACAAGCAAGCAAGCGCAAGCGAGCCCAAGCAAGCACCTCTTCGCGCGGCGGTCGCTGACGGCGAAGGGGCAGGCGAGACGGGCGACGCGGACACCCGGCGCGGCGCGGCGCGGCGCGGCGCGCCCAGACGAGGCGAGATACGCCCCGCCCCGACGACGACGCGATGCGAGCCACCGAGGTGCTCGAGGCGCGGGAAGGCGAGGTCGCCGAGAGTGCGGACGCAGCGCGCGGCCTCGTGAGCGCCGCGGGGGAGGCGGCAGTGGAGCGAAGTACGGAGCAGGGCGAGCGGTCAGCTACCATGGTCGCTGTTGTGAACGCGACCGCTGATGAAGACGAAGCGCTCGACAAGCGCACGCGCCTCTGCGTGTGCCGCAAGGTGGACGGCAACCACGTGCTCGTGTACGGCAAGCCACGCGGGCGCCGCTTCCCGTTGCACTGCTTGCTGGGCCCAGACTGGTGGTGTAGTTTCATCACCATTGCCATCATCGTCGTGCCTAGCTTGTACGCCATCTTCGGCGCGGCGCCTACGATCGGGCCCATTACTGAACTGCTCGGCGTGCTCTCCGCGGCGGCTTGCCTCGGATCCTTCTTGGTGACCGCCTTCTCGGACCCGGGCATTCTTAAGAGCCAAACGCCCGAGCAGTTGCAGCGCAGCATTGAAGAGAATCCTGTCGGGATCCGCAAGGACACCGTCCTGTGCCGCCGTTGCAACATCTACCGGCCCTACACAGCGCGGCACTGCTACGACTGCGACGCCTGCATCGAGGAGCTCGACCACCACTGCCCCTGGACCGGCCACTGCATCGGCAAGGGCAACATCACCTTCTTCTACTGCTTCCTCGCCACGCTTGTCTCCCACTTCGTTTATCTCATTATCGTGCTCAACATGTGGACGAGCCCTGCCAAGCCAAGCGCCGCTCCGGGCCCAGCGCTGCGCGGCGCTGCGGACGGCGCGTGAGCGCTTAAAGGCACCGTGAGCTCTCGGAGCATTGCCGCGTCCGACTATGCGACAGACAACCTGTAGACTACGATCTTCCTTACATTTCTATGGTATCACTGGTAGAAGGCCTGGTCCAGAGCTCTAGCCTAGCTTTAGGCCTGGAGCTAACGTTAGAGCTGGGCATGGGAACAGCAGCTACGCGAGCTCTCAGCAGCTCTCACGAGACGTCAATGTTCGGCCGGCAACGAAGGGGCCGAGTGCTCTTGCTGCTTGCTGCCTTTGCCGCCCCGGCCGTAGCTGGCCAGGGCAGCGACCCTGGTGCCGCCACCGCAGAGGCATACCCGGACGGCACGGCGGCGACGGCGGCGCGGCGGCGGCGCGGCGGCGCGCACGCGGCGGCTGCCTGCCTCGCTGCCTCGCTGCCTGGCGGTCGGGCGGGCGAGAGGCGGGCGAGGCGGCGCGGGCGGCGGCGGCGGCAGCATGGTGCGGGCCAGCCAGCGGCAGCGCGCGCGACGCGAGGCGGCCGCCAGCGACGAGGCAGCGCAGGCGCAGGCGCAGGCGCAGGCGCAGGCGCAGGCGCAGGCGCAGGCGCAGGCGCAGGCGCAGGCGCAGGCGGAGGCGCAGGCGCAGGCGCAGGCGCAGGCGCAGGCGCAGGCGCAGGCGCAGGCGCAGGCGCAGGCGCAGGCGCAGGCGCAGGCGCAGGCGCAGGCGCAGGCGCAGGCGCAGGCG
>JABLUY010000060.1:87449-156464 GCA_013306675.1 Thraustochytrium sp. TN22
ACAGCAGCAGCAGCAGCAGCAGCAGCAGCAGCAGCAGCAGCAGCAGCAGCAGATTGATTCAGATGAACAGCCGCAGCCGCCATCGTCCCAAGCCAGGGCTAAAGCGAAGCCAAAAGCCAAGGCCAAAGACAGCAAGGCCAAAGACAGCAAGGCCAAGGACAGCAAGGCCAAGGACAGCAAGGGCAGCAAGGACAGCAAGGACAGCAAGGACAGCAAGGCCAGCAAGACCAAGGACAGCAAGGCCAAGGACAGCAAGGAGACCAAGGCCAAGGACGTCAAAGGCAAGGAAGCCAAGGACAAGGATGTCAAGACCAAGGACAGTAAAGGCAGCAAGGTCGGCAAGGCTAGCAAGACCAACAAGGCTGGCAAGGCCAAGAGCGGTGGGACTGGCGATGGCGCCGGCGCAAACAAGGTGGCGAACGGCAAAGAGAAGGCAGTGCGGCCCGCCAAGAGTCCGAAGAAGCCGGGTGACGCTGCGACTGGAGAAGGCGCGGACGCGGAGGGCAACACGAAGGCTGCGCGGAAGCGTCGCGGGCCCGAGAAGGCGAACGGGCGCAATGCGCGCAAGACGACGCCGATGGACCCAGCGCCGCCGTCCGGCAAGACGCAGGTCCCGCCGCAAATGCTTCCTTTGGTAGAGAGCTACATGGTGCAGCACGCGCTCACGGTGCCCGCCTTCGCGCTCGAACTGAACGTGAACCCGGCCACACTGCAAACCTGGCTGACCGGTGGCAAAGGCCCACGCGCGAATTTGACGGACCGTGTCAAGAACTATATCCTGGAGGAGTCCGAGTTCCAGTACTTCCTCACCACCTGCCCGAGTCGCGAATCACTTCGTGTGGCGCTTGCGAGGAGCCACGCCGCCAAGGTAGCAGCGTTCTGGAGCGAGGTCAAGGTGCGCCGCGTGCCCTGGCTCAAGGCGCACCAAGAACATGAAGCGAAGGAGAGCGCCTCCGCGGCTGTCCCCGGAGCGACCAAAACCCAGGGCAAAAAGGATGAGAGCAAGGGCAAGAACACGAACAAGGAAACAAAGGACGAGGAAACGAACACGAACAAGGACCAAAAGGTCCAGGACAAAGTGACAGCCGCCAAGGCCGAAGGCAGCGGTAAGACGGATGCCAAGCCAGGTGACACCAAGCTCGAGGTGTCGGGGGGCGATGGTGTCGGCACGAGTGCGTCCGCGCCCGGCAAGGCCGCGCAAACCAGCAGCACGAAGGGCAACAACGCCCATGGCGGTGGCGGCAGCGGCAAGAAGAACGCCGCGCCACGCCGCCGCTTCTTGCCTGCCTCTGCGGCGAGAGAATGGGAGTACTATGCGGAGGCTGCCCGGCTCAGCACGCTGTTCGAACAGCGGCGTTGCCGCACAAGGGGCATTGAAAAGTATACCAAGACGGCGTCTGCGATCCGCATCGGCTACTCGCGCCTGCTCGACGCCTTGCATGCGCGAACCAAGAGTGATGAGGACGTTCTGCGGCCAGCTCGCCTGCTCCTGGCCACATCCATGGCCTTCGTGGAGCACGTGAAGGCGATTGCCGCCTTCCACTCGCGGCTCGTCTCGGAGATCTGGATCAAGCTCATGTACACCTGGCGCACCATCTTCCTGTGCTACTCAACGACGCGTCCAGCGCTTCTCTTCACGCAGTCCACCGGAGCGCTTGCGGCCGTTCCGGACGAGGCGCCGAGCTGGGCGACGGTCAAGGATGTCCTCGAGTCGCTTGATGCAGCGCTCGCCGCCATGGACGAGATGCACGCCGGCTTCCTCTGGTCAGACATGCCCTTTGTCGAGACCGTCGCGCCGGTGCACAGCTGGCTCGAGGACTTTCAGTTCTGAGGGCCCTGACTTTTGTCTCAACTTTTTATCTACCACCATTCTTGTTCACTGCACTACACACGACCCTTGCTTGACCTCGCACGGCGGCTCAGCGTAGTCGCCGCGCCACGCGTCGCTCTCGTACAGCAGCGTGAAGAGGCGATCTGTAGCCAGCGGTTCCAGGCGGCTGCGCGCCCGCCGCGCCGCCGCCTCCCTGGCTGCGAGCGTAGCGGGCGTGGCGGGCGGTGCCTGGCCGCCGCCGCCGAAGAAGCCTGTGCGCTGCAGCGACGCCACCGCGAGTTGCCTAATGCGCCTAGCGGGCGTGTCCGGCGCTGCCTCTGGGACAGCCGCCGCTGCTACCTCGGCTGGCGAGGGCGCTTGCGCAGGCTCGCCTCGACGCGCTGAGCCGACCAAATCGTCCTCGTCCAGCAAAACCTCGCCCTTGTGTGGTGTCACCGGCGGCTCTCCCAGCTCCAGTGGCGCCAGCTCAGGCGTCGAGCGGCTTCGCTTTGGCGTGGCGCGCGGCGAACTCGTGACCGGCCCATCCGCAAGCTTGCGCTTGCGCCGCGCCGCACTCTGGCTCTGGCTCTGGCTTTGGCTCGCCTTCCCCTCTCGCGACTCGAGCGACCTAGGCGACGTCGATGCCGCAGAGGCCGCGGTCTTGGTCTTGGTCTTCTCCGATTCGGCGATCGCGCCTTCCGCAGAGACTCCGAGGCGGACAAGCTCGTCCAGCAACTCCTCGCGAAAAGCCGCTCGCACGCGCATCTCGAGCCCCTTCTCGAGGGTGTCGTACAGCAGTTCAAGCTTGTCCGCCTTCTTGCGCGGCGCCTTGACGCCGTGTCGTGCGAGCATTTCGCGCAGCTCGCGGTCACTCATGTCCTCCGAGGGCGCAAGGTCCTCCACATTGACGAAGCGGCGGCCAAAGTCGTAGCCGTCCACGTCGAGGACTTCCGTCTCCTGCAGCAGGGCTTCTTCCAGCGCAACAATCTTACCCTTGCGCCCCGGGCCCTCCGGGACGACTTTGCGCGCGGCGAGCTCCCTCTCCAGCTGTTCGCTGGTGAGGTCCACTGGCATGCGCGCCTTGCAGGCCTCATCCACGATGGCGATACCGCTGTCGCGGAGGCTCGCGCGCCGCCGCAAGGCAGCGGCCACCTCCAGCATAGACGCAAGCACGCCGTTCGCGCAGTCGCGGCTCGCCTCGAGCCCAAGCTTGCGCAGGTCGCCGTGCAGCTCCTCCTTCCAGCACTTGACCAGCTCGCGATCGCTCGTCTTCTGCGATGGGTCGATGCCGCGCGCCTCGCTCTCAATCTTAATGAGCTCGAACTTTACGCTCTGCGGCTTGGCCGCGCTGTGCCGCAGCTCCAGCCGCCGCACGCTCGGGCTGTTGATGTCATACTCGTGCACCAGCGGCTTGGCCGAGAAGCAGATGCCCGCGCGCTTCGGCTTGCGCGGCCGCTGCGCCGACTTGAGCGCGGACCGCGGCGTCGGCGGCAGCGCCGCCGCCGCCGCGCCCGCCGCCGCCGCGCTCGCCTCGCGCTGCGCCGCGCCGCGCGTCGCCGCGCGCAGCACCGCGCGCCGTGCAACCGTTTCCCCTCCGGATCCGGGCCCCGGCGCCATCTCGACGGCGCGCCGTCGCTGCTGGCGCGCGCGCGCGCGCGCACAACCGACCGCCCGACGCGCGCCCGCTCCCTCCGTGCGCCCGCGCCGCGCCGCCGCAGCCCGCCGCGACCGCCGCCGCCGTTCCCCGCACGCGGCACTGCCGGGCCCTGCGCGGCCTCCGAGTCCGAGAGTGCGAGCAACTCCAAGTCACTCGTCAGGTTAGTATTAGTAAGGTGAACGTTGACGTCGATCTTGACGTTGACGAGTTGGCGCTCTGAGGCAGCGACGAGGGCCAGCTCGCTTCACATGTCAACGCGATCCGTGCCAATGCCAGCGCTAGGGCCCAGGCCTGAGTTAAGCTTTCCATGTTACGCGTAGCTAGCTAGCTAGCTAGCGCAGAGCCCGACTCGGAGAGCAGAGCGACGTCTCGGCGCGTCTCGGCCTGCCTGACGCTGACCGTGAGTGCGGCCGCGCCTGCTCCGAGTCAGGCTCAGGCTGGCTGATCAGGACCAGGCTGACCTGGCTGATTGTGACTTCGCCAACTTCAACTTGTTGATCAGAAGGTGAGAGCAAGCGTCTTGAAGCGGGAAAGCGCTGGAAAGGAAAAAGAAGCGGCCCATCGGCGCTGACGCGGCCCGTTGGGCCGGTTGGGACGCGCGGCGCGCGGCGCGAGGGCGGACGCGGCGCGCGCGGCGGCGCGGCGGCGCGGCGGCGCGGCGGCGCGCGGCGCGGCGGCGCGGCGGCAGACGCGCGCGGGCGGGCCGCGACGGCGGCGGCGCGGAGGCCGCGGGCCGCGCGCGAGGCCGCGGGCCGCCGGCGGCGGGCGCGGCGGCGGCGTGCAGGGCCGCGAGCCGAGGCTGTCGCAGCAGGCGCGGCACAGCGGCAGCGAGACGCGCGCCCGGCGGCGCAGCGCGGCGCGCGAGGCGAGGCGAGGCGAGGCGAGGCGAGGCGAGGCGAGGCGAGGCGCGCGGAAGCGGCCATGCCGGGGCCAAGGGCGAGGCCGGCACCCGGGCGAGGCCGGACTGCGGCGAGGGGATTCGGGGAGGCCGCGAGCCCCGGGGCAGGCGCGGCGCGCTTCGGTGGGGAGAAGGTGCAGGACGGGGACGAGGACCAGGGCGGCTGGGGCCGCGACGGCGGCGGCGCAGCGGGCTTGCACGGGGCGCGGGAAGCATGCCTGCGCGTGAGCGTGCACGAGGGCAGGAGACTGCGGCGCGTCGTGGAGGCTGACGAGGACCTCTTCCCGTTCGTGCAGATCGTCGTGACCTCAGCCTATGCGCGGGCGCCCGTGCAGTGGCGGACGCGCGTCAAACAGGGCGACTGCCCGCGGTGGAACGAGGACACGGAGATGCGGCTCGGCGCGGACTTCGTCGATGACCCGGAGGCCGTTCTCCAGGTCGAGCTGTGGGCCGACGAGGTGCGCGGGCCGGAGAAACTCGGCTCGTGCCAGTACAAGGTAGCCAAGCTGCTTGAGGCCGGTCTGGAGCGCTCGCTCTGTGCCATGTCTGACTCCACCGGCCAGATCCGCATCTCGATCCAGCCAGATCCGGCAGCCGGCGGTGGCGGTGACCTTGCCGCGGCTCGCGCCGCGCCGCTCGCGGAAAGCAAGACCTCGCACGCCTCGCCGTCGCGCCAGGGCGCCCGGTCCGGATTCGCCAGCGAGGACGATGGCGAGGATCTTAACGCGGAGGAAGACGCCATTGTGGCCGCCTTCCGGGAGAGCGCGCCCGTCACCTTCAACAAGCTCTCGGTCGTTTTGCGCAAGGTCTCAGGCAAGCCGGTGCTCTCGTCGCAACGTAGGGAGCTCACCGCCTTCCAACGCGAGCTTGGTCTGCAGAGCCGGGACGAACTCTCCTTGGCCCAGTTCCGTGGCCTCTGCAACCGCTTGGGCATCGGCGGCGCGGAAGCCGGTGGGCGGCTCAGCGCGTCCAGCCCGGCAGCATCCCGAGCCCAGCCACGGGCCGGCGGGATGATCCGCTCCTCTAGCGCCGGCTCGGTTGCTTCAACGGCCTCTGGCGAGGTGGCGCGCATCCAGTATCTCTTCAACCGTGAGCGCAGGGTCACGCTCACCTCGGCGCCTGCACTCCTGCAGAAGCTCTCTGGGCGGCCTCTCTCGACACAGCAGCGCGGGCGCCTCAGGGAGTTCTCCATGGCGCACGGCCTGGGGCCGCGAGACGCGCTCACGCTTGATCAGTTCGAGGACCTCTGCAATAGCCTGCGCATCCTCGAGAGCGTCTCCTATGAGGACGGGTCGCCGGGCCAGGGCCGGCCCGCGGGCGATGCGCAGGCCTTTGCGCGTGGGGACCGTGTCCGTGCCCGCTTCGGCGGCAAGTCGCGCTGGTACAATGGTCGCATCGTGCAGGTCAACCGTGACGGGTCCTACGACATCGACTACGACGACGGGGACGCTGAGCAAGGCGTGGATCCGAGCTTGATCGAGCCCTTCGCTCAGGTCGAAGCCTCCGACCGCCGCAGCCGCTTCGCAGCGCGTGACTTGCAACGGCACGAGGATGGCGGCGCAGCGGAAATGTCTTTTGAGGCCGGTGATCGAGTGGAAGCGCGCTTTGGGGGCAAGTCGCGCTGGTTTGCTGGAGTCATTCGCCGCGCACGACGAGACGGCACCTTCGATATTGATTATGACGACGGCGATGCCGAGCAGGCCGTTCCCGAAACCCTGATCCGACCCGCGTCAGGAGCGCGGGCCGGCGGTCCAAGGTCACCCGGAGCTGCCTCACTCGGTGCCGCCTCCGAGGTCTCCACCGATGGCGACTCCGCGGCCCGGCAGGTCTTTGCACGCGCCGGCCGGGTCACCCTTAACAACGTGGCCACGCTACTTCGCAAGGTCTCAGGCAAGCCGGTGCTTGGCTCGCAGCGCCGAGCCATCCAAGACTTCGCCAAGAACCGCGGTATCGGGCCCCGCGATGCCTTCGACGAAGCGCTCTTCGAGGACCTTTGTGCGGAGCTCGGCATTGGGGCCCCGCCTTCAGCGGCTCGCGGCTCAAGCCCTAGACGACCCGTCGAGAAGCCGGCAGGATCCTTGTCACGCGGGCAAGCAGTTGAAGCCCGCTATGGCGGCGGACGCCGGTGGTTCAAGGGTGTCGTGAGGCGTCTCCACGCGGACGGCTCCGTCGATATTGCCTATGAGGACGGCGACAGCGAGACCAAGGTGCGAGCAGACCTGGTCCGCGCCCTCGGTGGATCGGCCACAGACGACATGGATCAGGGCTTCGACTCCCCGTCAAGATCGCAGGGGAGAGGTGGCGGCGGCGCCCGCGCGGGCCCCGGCCGCACCGCGGGCCCGGGGGAACAGGCCGCGCTCGAGGCCTACCATGGCACCGCGCGAGTGACACCTACCACAGTGGCCGGTGTGATGAGGACCATCACCGGCCGGCCCGTGCTTTCCTCGCAGCGGCAGCAGATCCTCCGTTTTACGCGCGAGCGCAGACTCGGTCCGCGCGACGTCTTGGATGAGCATACCTTCCTCGAGCTCTGTGAGGAGCTTGGCGTCTTGTCTGCGCCTCCGGGGCCAGACTCAGAAGCAGAGATGAGCCCAATGGAGACGCCTTCTTTTCGACGCGGCCAAAAGGTCGAGGCGCGCTTCGGCGGCAAGTCCAAGTGGTATGGCGGCACCATCACCCGCGTCAATGTCAATGGCAGCTATGACATCGCCTACGACGATGGCGACGCCGAGCGTGGGGTGCGCGCAGCGCTCATCAGGGCCAAGGACGGGGGCTTGGGGCGCTCGCCTCGTCGCACGTTCGAAGCCTCTGACGCCGAGGAGACTGACGCTGAGCAAGGCTTTCGACGCGGCCAAAAGGTGGAGGCGCGCTTCGGCGGCAAGTCCAAGTGGTATGGCGGAACCGTCACCCGCGTCAATGTCAATGGCAGCTATGACATCGCCTACGACGACGGCGACGCCGAGCGCGGGGTGCGCGCGGCGCTCATCAGAGCCAAGGACGAGGGCGTGCGACGCTCGCCTCGTCGCACGTTCGAAGCCTCTGACGCCGAGGAAACTGACGCTGAGCAAGGCTTTCGGCGTGGACAGAAAGTTGAGGCGCGCTACGGCGGGAGGTCCAAGTGGTTCTCTGGCGTCATCAGCAGGGTCAATGTCAACGGCAGCTACGACATTGCCTACGACGACGGCGACGCCGAGCGCGGGGTGCGCGCGGCGCTCATCAGAGCCAAGGACGAGGGCGTGCGACGCTCGCCTCGTCGCACGTTCGAAGCCTCTGACGCCGAGGAGACTGACGCTGAGCAAGGCTTTCGACGCGGCCAAAAGGTGGAGGCGCGCTTCGGCGGCAAGTCCAAGTGGTATGGCGGAACCGTCACCCGCGTCAATGTCAATGGCAGCTATGACATCGCCTACGACGACGGCGACGCCGAGCGCGGGGTGCGCGCGGCGCTCATCAGAGCCAAGGACGAGGGCGTGCGACGCTCGCCTCGTCGCACGTTCGAAGCCTCCGATACCGAGGAGACTGACGCTGCACAGGGCTTTCGGCGTGGACAAAGGGTCGAGGCACGCTTCGGCGGCAAGTCCAAGTGGTACGGCGGCACCATTAGCCGAGTTAATGTCAACGGCAGCTACGACATCGCCTACGACGACGGCGACGCCGAGCGCGGGGTGCGCGCGGCGCTGATCCGAGCCAAGGACGAGAGCGTGCGGCGCTCTCGCTCGCCCCGCCGTCCGCTCGACTCGGACGCCGAAGAGACCGACGCTGAACAGGGCTTCCGACGCGGGCAAAAGGTCGAGGCACGCTTCGGCGGCAAGTCCAAGTGGTATGGCGGCACGATTGACCGGGTCAACGTGAATGGCACCTATGACATCATGTACGACGACGGCGACAGCGAGCGAGGAGTGCGCACGGCAATGATCCGGGCCAGGGACGAGTCCACGCGCCGCTCTCGTTCGCCGCGGCGCCCTGTGGACTCGGACGCCGAGCAGAGCTTCCGGCGCGGGCAAAAGGTGGAGGCGCGCTTCGGTGGCAAGACGAAGTGGTATGGCGGGACCATCAGCCGGGTCAACGTAAACGGCAGCTACGACATTGCTTACGACGACGGCGACAGCGAGCGAGGAGTGCGTGCGGGGCTGATTCGGGCTAAAGACGAAAGCACGCGCCGCTCTCGCTCGCCCCGCCGGCCGGTCGATTCTGACGCAGAGGAGACCGATGCTGAGCAGGGCTTCCGGCGTGGGCAAAAGGTGGAGGCGCGCTTCGGTGGCAAGTCAAAGTGGTACGGCGGTACCATCGCCCGCGTTAACGTTAACGGCACCTACGATATTTCGTATGACGACGGCGACTCGGAGCGTGGGGTCCGCGCGTCACTTATTCGCGCCAAGGACGAGGTCACACGCCGCTCGCGCTCGCGCTCGCCGCGGCGTCCCATCGATTCGGAGGCGGAAGAGACGGACGCCGAGCACGGCTTTCGCCGCGGGCAAAAGGTGGAAGCGCGATTCGGCGGCAAGTCCAAGTGGTATGCCGGAGTCATCAGCCGCGTCAACGTGAATGGCACCTACGACATCGCATACGACGATGGCGACGCAGAGCGCGGCATACGCGCAAGCCACATCCGCGCGGCCAAGGCAAAGGGACGGTCTCGAAGCCCGCGCCGGCGCCTGGATGCCCAGACCGAGGATCGACTGCGGTATCTCTACGAGCGCGAAAATGGCAACGTGACGCTGGGAACGGCGGGCGAGCTCTTGCACAAGGTGATTGGGCGGGCACTCAGCTCGGACGAAAGGCGCGGTCTGAGTCAGTGGGCGCGAGAGGTGGGTATTCGACCACGCGCGGAGCTTGCCTTTGAGCAGCTTGTCGACGCTGGCGTCCGCATTGGCGTGCTTGGAGCGGACGCTGCAGAGAGGAGCGAAGACGCTGGCACGGAAGACGAGACTTTCCGCGTCGGAGATCGCGTGGAGGCCAAATTTCAGGGCGGAGCCAAATTCTTCAAAGGCACCGTGACTCGCGTGAACCGCGACGGCAGCTATGCAATCGACTACGACGACGGTGACCAGGAGCGGCGCGTTGCGGCAAACCTTATCCGTGGCGCGGGCAAAGCCAGCGCGCACCGACTGGCGGCGGGAGACCGCGTGGAAGCTCGCTTTGGAGGCGGCAAACGCTGGTTCAAGGGCACGATTCGAGGCGTGCACCGTGACGGGAGTTGCGACATCGAATACGATGACGGCGACAAAGAGACGCGCGTGGCGAGCGCCATGGTGCGCGCGCTGGAGGATAGTGCCGCCTCAGGTCCCGCGCCTCGTGCCGGGGACCGCGTGGAGGCTCGCTTTGGCGGCGGTGACAAGTACTATGGTGGCGTGGTCCGCGCGGTCCATGGCGATGGCTCCTGCGACATCGACTATGACGATGGCGACAAGGAGAGGCGCGTTGCGCCAGCCCTGGTTCGAGCGGCGAAACGGGCCTCGCCACGATCCGGGAGCCATGGTCGCCCACACTCTCGGTCGCCCCGCCGGCGGCATGGGTCTCGCTCTCCGAGGTCTGCGCGTGACGAAAGCGAGCCAAGCAGCGCGGACGCTGCTGATTTCCGCGTTGGCCAGCGGGTGGAGGCGCGCTACGGTGGGGGCGAGGCCTGGTACAAAGGTGTCGTTTCAGTGGTGCATCGGGATGGGAGTCTTTCCATCGACTACGACGACGGCGATAAGGAGAAGCGGGTGGCGCGCCGTCTGGTACGGGCCACCTCAGGCCGTCGCCGGTCGCCCAGAGCAGCTGACAGCGGTAGCAAGACCCTGGCCAAGAACGATCGTGTCAAGGCTCGCTTTAAGGGCGGCGCCGAGTTCTACGTGGGTAAGGTGGCCGCCGTGAACCGTGACGGTACCTATGCGGTGGCATTTGACGATGGCGACTATGACGAGCGCGTGCAAGCCAAGGACGTGCAGGCGCTGAGCTCAAACGGGTCCCCGCGGAAGCGCAACTCGCCCCGCGCAGCCTCAGGCGGCAGAGGCGAGGCGGACCGCTTCAGATACGTCTTTGAAAAAGAGGCCAAAGTGACACCGAGCAACGCGCCCGAGGTTATCCGCAAGACCACTGGCACCGAGCTCAGCTCGGATCAGCGCAAGCAAGCGTACATGTTCTGCAAGCGCAAGGGCTTGCAGTCCTCCGACACGCTCAGTTTTTCCCAGTACCGCGACATGTGCGTCGACCTGGGACTTATGAGCGACAGCAGCGGCACGGACGACGACATGGCCTCCTCGCGGTCAGCGCGTCGGCACCATCGCAGCCGGAGCAGGAGCCGGAGCCGGAGCCGGAGCCCGCGTGCACGCGCCGGCCGAAGTGGCCGAGACGAGGCGGGCGGCAGCTCCGAGGACTCAGCCGACTTCCACGTGGACGACCGTGTCCAAGGCCAATTTGGCACCGGGACCGAATGGTACTCCGGACGCGTGGTTCGGGTGCACCGCGACGGCTCCATTGACATCGACTACGACGATGGCGATAAGGAGCAGCGCAAGGAGCCCAACAAGGTGCGTCCGTTGGGTCGGTCCTCGCCGCGCCGTGGCGGGCGCTCGCCCCGCAAGGACAAGAGGGAGCGCACGATTTGGGACAAGATGAGGCGCGTGGCCGCCCGTGAAGCCGGCCGTGGGCACAGAGCTCCAAGCATGAATGAGATTGACCGGGAGGAGGACCTGCGCAAGCGGTGCAAGGCTATTCTAGGGCCACGTCGCTTCAACGAGCTGAAGCGCGCCTTTGACAAGTACGACCGCGACGGGAACGGCGAGCTGACCGAGGATGAGGTGGCCGAGACCTTTCGTGACATGGGCAAGTCCTTTCGGCGAAGCGACGTGCGTAAATGGATCCGTGAGGTCGACGCAGACCGGTCCGGCACGGTCGACCTGGTCGAATTCATTCAGGCGTACACGGGCATCTCCGTTGACCTTTCAGGCGACTCGGGCTCCGAAGATGATTCAGACTCGCGAAGCTCTGCTTCGTCTGGCGCATCTCATTCCCGCCGACGCTCGAGGCGCGCGCCAAGCCGCGGCCGTAGTCGCAGCCGCAGTCGCGGCCGCAGCCGGCACGGACGGCACCGCGGTCGCAGCACGTCAAGCTCCGAGTCCTCGCTCTCGAGCGGCGAAGAGATGGTCGAGCGTAAGCTGTGGAAGAAGGAGGCCTGGGCCCAGCGTCTCGACGCGGATGCCATCGAGGCGGTCGAGGACGCCTTCGAGGAGTACTGCTCCAAGACGCGGCGAGGGCGGCGCATTCTGCCGGCCAAGTTTGTCCGTGTGGCGCTGGTCAGCACCGGCAAGGAGGCCTCCGTCTCGCAGGTGGGCGAGTATATGCGCGTCATGGGACTGAGCAAGGTTGACGCGCTCTCACTACCCGAATTTGCGCACGCCTACGCCTATATGTTCTGCGATCCCGAGCGGGACGAGTTCGGCCGCGCCGGCTCATACTACGATAAGCTGTGGGGCTCCGGTGCCGCGGGCCGTACCGGTGGCGCCTCCTTGAGCCAGCGCAGCTCCATGGGAGACGAAGAGACGATCGCGGCGCTGGCGGCGCAGGTCTTCCGCGCCGGCGAGTGGAAGGGTTCACGCGCCGAGAACGAGGCGCTCTTGCGCAAGCTTTCCCTAGGTCGTGCTCCTGAGGAGGTCGACGCCCTCCGGAAACTGGTGCGCGCCTTTGAAGCGATGGACGAGGGGGAGACGGGGGAGATCGAGACCCAACGCACCGAAGATCTGCTGCGTCAAGCCGCACGCGACCCTGGTCCTCTCAAGGCTACCATTGAGGCATTTGGCAAGACCCGCGCGCGCACATCCCTTCCGGAGTTCCTCGCCGCCTTCGGCTTCGTTTTCGAGAGTATTACCGCAGAACCCACTGTTGCGGCCGCCTTTGCAATGCTTCGCCTCCACGCGACGCCGCAAGACACGCGCGTCGCGGCCGAAACCGTGCTGCACATCATCAACGAGGTGCTCGCGCGTCCTGACGACGCCAACCTTTGGCAAGTCTCGGTGCGCGAGAAGCGCTTCAGGGCCCGCATCGGCCGCCTGCGCGGCGGCATCGAGCTCATGCACGCGGTCGGCTTCGCGCCCAGGCACAAGACGACTGCGGGCGCGCCAGTGCCAGGCTCGGGGCACGTGCAACTTCTCGCGCTCCGCGGGACCGCCGACAAGCACGGCCGCACCATGGTCGAAGGCCTGCCCAAGGACACGCTCGCCACCCTTGCGGTCCGGCGAGAGGAGGTGGAGGCCGAGCTGCGGCAGCTCGAGGGCGGCGCGCCGACCGTCGGTGAGATCGTCCGCCTGTTGCAGCAGGAGTGCACCCTGGCGGAGCTGCGCACCGCGCTCGAGACGGCCCTTGGCATTGTCAATGGCGTCCTACAGCACCCAAAGGACTCCCGCCGGTGGCGCGTTCGCGCTGCCAACCCGCAGTACCTGAAGAAGGTGGGCCAGTGGCAGCACGGACCGGCCCTCATGGAGGCTGTGGGTTTTGAGCGCCATAAGGAGCTCGACCTCCTCTGCCTGCGCGGCACTCAGACGCAATCCTCTACTAGCGTCGGTGCGGGCGCCGACTTTAAGTTTCCTTCGCTCTCGCAAGAGGTCGAGTCCATGCTCTGGCGGCGCAAGGTCGACCTTGAAGCGGCGCTTCGCGCTCTTGAGGTCGCCATCATCACGGGCAAGGCCACGGTGACCGAAGCTGGGCCGGCGTCCCACGCAAAGGAAGAGAACTCCTCCCAGTCGAGGTCACCGAGAGGTCGAAGGGCAGCTGTGGCTGGGGCGCCTCCCGTACGCGCGGGCGAATTGCCTCTCGAGGCCGGCTTGCAGGGTCGCTCTGCCACCGAGGAGCTTCAACTCAAGATGATTCGCCGCGCCTTCGCAGACCTGGACGTCGACGAAGACGGCTACATTACGGTACGCGACCTCAAGACAGCCTTCCAGACTAAGGGCATGGACACCAGTGACACGGCCGTGGCAGACTGGATCAGGGTCCGCGATATCGATCATGATGGGTGTGTCTCCCTCGCGGAGTTCACCGCCTCTTTCGCTCATATGGTACCGCCGCGAATCAGTGAGGGGGTTGCCAAGGGCTCGATGCATGCACAACGGTCGTCGGCGGCCCAAGGTGGTGGACCTGGGACGAGGGCTTCATCGCTCCCGGCGATGGTCGACGCGGTGTCCCCCGCGGCCGTCGCATTTGGCCTCGTACGCCTCTTCAGCACCAAAAAGCTCTGCGCCTCGATCATCTCAAATGCCGTGGCGCTGACCGACAAGGCCATCGACCATTGCGTTCGCGCTTCGCGTAGCGGCGCTGCGCCGGAGAAGCCCTTTGTATTGTCGCTCGAGGACGCTGAAAGGCTTTTTGGCCGTGCAAAGGGCGTCAAAGAGGTCTTCGCGGCGCTCGGCTGGTCGGTGGACGCGCGCCGAGGCACCTACGCATCCCGACTCGACGCGGATCAGGTCGCTGCGGTTCGTGCCAGCCTCCGGGAGCTCGAACTCCACCGCCGCGGCCTGGACTTTCTCGAGGTGGCCAACGCGAGAGCAGTTGGAAGCGCTGTCGCGGCACTTGGTCTCACCCCCTCTACCCAGGAACACCGCCCGTCCTCTTGGCTTGCCGCCATGGAGACGACGGCGCGATACCTTGGCAACCTCGTGCAAGACCCACAAGCGGCTCGTTTCCGGCGCATCAACATCCAGAATGATGCCTTTCGAAGGCGCATCGGGCGCATCGATGGCGGCATCGAGGTCCTCCTAGCAGCCGGCTTCCGGGAGAGCGAGGAGTCTGTGCTCGTTCTGCCGCCTAGCGCCAATATGGGCGAGGTCTCGGCGCGTCTCGTTGAGATCAAGGCTGGCATCGAGCCTCTCCGCGCGTCCGCCAAGGCAGAGCGCCTTTCGCAGCCTCCCGCTGCGACCGCTGCGACGACGAAGGAGCAGCGCGCCGGCGCGGCCAACGCGCAGAGCCGCAAGGCTGACAAGGGTGGTAAGCAGGGCAAGCCGGGCAAGTCGGGCAAGGACGAGCCGCGTCAAGCAAGCCTCGCCTCGTCGCGCATCGATGCATTGCGCATCCGGGAGCTGGAGGCCCAGGTTCATGTCCTCAAGGACAAGCTCGAACATACTCGCGAGGCCTCACGATCTCAGACAGGTGCCGCTGGAGGGCATTCGCAGTCGCTCGGCCGCAGCACAAGGGGTTCAAGGCGAGGCCCGGACCCAGCAGACGACGCAGACTGGGCTGCAGAGGCCCTCTTGGCCGAATCGAAGCGAGGCGTTTCGCTCAAACGCGGCAGTGGACGCGGCGGAGGCGCTCTTTCCGGCGCCAACCAAGTAGGCGACGCCGGCGGCTTCTCGTCGCGAAGGTCCAGGACATCGAGCGCCCGGACTCGCACGTCTCGGGGTGTGACCCGAGGCGAGAGCCGGTTGCAAGTCGAGTCCGTGGAGGGCTTCCGTCGCGGGGATATGGTAGTCGTGGGCCGCCCTGGGGATCGGCAGCAGGAGGCGCGCTTTGTGGTGGGTATTAGCGACGGCGGATTGATCGTGGACCGCGCGCTAGACTACAACCAGGAGGAAGGCGCGCCGGTGGTGGAAACCAAGGCGAATCGGTCGGAACAGCGCGGCTTCCAGCGCCGTGAGACTGCTAGCTTCATCACGTCGGCGATCTTGCTCCCACTCGTAGACACCTGCGCGGGCATGGGCGAGGCTATCGTACACGCGCGCGATCTTCAACGGCGATTCGAGGAGCGTCCGCTGCCTAGGCCCGTCTTCAGAAGCCAGCTAGAGTTCCTGCGGGTGCTCGGTGAGGACTCACGTGTCGTTGCGGCTTCCACCCTCGCGCGTGGCCGCGTCGCGGGGCCGCCCGAGGTCGCCATGGCCACCCGCCTTGTGCATGACCAGGCCACTGCCAGCCTGCACGTGCTGGGGCGCGGAAACACTCTGCATCGCTGGACTGCGGCTCTGTCCCCGCTCGAGCTGCGGGACCTCTTCGAGCTCATGGATGCCGACGGAGACGGCAAAGTCACTCGCGAGGAGGTGGTCGCCGCGGCGAGCAGTGAGCCCCGCATTGCGGCACTTCTGGGTTCTAACTGCTTCCGAGCCATCGGTGGAGGCGGCGACCGCGGCACGTCGCTGGCGCTTGGGGCCATCTTTGGCGGCAACCTGAGCGCCGGTCACGGGGCGCAGCAGCAACAGCACGCGCAGCGCGGCGTGCGATGGGAGGATTTCGCAAGCTTCTTCAGCGCCGGGGCGCGCCGCGCCGCTCGTGTGCGCGCTCAGGCGGAGTGGTGGGCGCAGGTCCAACGCTGGCGCGATGCGACATGGGCTGAGGGACTTGACGAGGATGACATCTGCGAGCTCCATGTCGTCTTCTCCCTGTTCGATTCGGACGCGGACGGGAAGCTGACCTGGGACGAGTGGCAATCCGCCTGCCTCAGCATGGATGGTACCAAGCCGCCTTGCACCGGTTGGCCCGACCAGGCCTCCGCAACCACACGGCCTTTGGATAGCACGGACCAAGTCGAGAAGAGCATCGTGGATGATCCACGGAGCCGCAAGGTCGGTTTCGCTGACTTTTGTCGGCTCCGTGCTGCGCTCGCGCGCAAGTTCGACGGCCCACGGCGCCACTTCGGGGCGTCTCGCGGTGGACTGGGCGTTCTTACGCTCATCCGCCGCCATCTACGTCGCGTGTTTCACCAGCAGGTACAACAGCGGCAGCAGCAGCAGCAGCAGCAGCAGCAGCAGCAGCAGCAGCAGCCGACCGCACTTTCGGGCGAGTCCTTCTTGCAAGCGGCTTTGGAGGACGAGGCCCTCGCCGGCCTCATGCACGTGCCCCTGCACGACAGCAGCTCCAAGAACGATCAGCTTCCAACGACGCTAGAGACACGGCTCCGTGATTGGGGCCGCCGTGTATCACAACGCTCCGCGTCCATCGCCTGGGCAGACGTAGCCGCGTGCGTGCAGCTCCTGCACGGCGCAGAGGAAGCGCCCGCGGTCGACACGGATGTGTCTGTGCCGCTCTTTTCCGCAAGCGCGCCGGAGCGCTGTGTTTTCGAAAGCCGCAGTGGTTCGACGGTGTACGAAGTGGTTGCGGATCAGGAGCTACAGCTCTTCTTTTTGCTCCTCACAAGCGGCGTGCTTGAAGTGTGGGCAAGCGACGGAACCCGCATGCTCGCCAGCTCAAGGGTGCTGGACCGGGAGTCCGAGGCGCGGCGCACACTGGCGTCCGGTTCGCGCGCCTTAAAGGTGCTACAATTCGATGAGCAATCCTCCCTCCTCGTCATGTGCACAGCGGCAGTTGACGGTGAACTGCGGCTCTTTGAATCGGTGAGCCTGCGGGAGCTGCGTCGCGTCAAACTCCGGCCACAGGCCAAGGCTGGCGCGGAGGTTGGCGCCGTCGTGCAGGCGGCCGTCTTCTCGTCGCGCTGGGATGCGGTCTTTTGCTCGGTGGCGGGCGGCGTCGCAGGTGTCCAAGTGCTCTGCGCAAGGAGCGGTAAGGTGCTCGCGGTCCTGCCCGAGGCCGGCGAGGCCCCTTGTCTGTTGCATGTGCCACAGGCCGCATTTCTGGTCGCTGGTGACAGCAAGGGCAGGCTGCAGTTCTGGGACCTGGCCGAGCAGATGCGCTGGCGTCAGCTCGCACAGGAGCGGACGCAGAGCGACGCCGGCTTGCACAAGGTGCTGCGGCGCCTGCAGCAAGCCGTGGCGGAGCACGCCGCGCTTGAGAACGTGGGACGGCCCGCCCGGGTGCTTTCCCGGGGGAACGACACAGCTGTCAACGTCCGCTACATGGACGACCTGGGCGGCACGGAGCTGGGTGTTGCTCTCTTCCGGCTACAGCCTCGCGACGATGCCTCGTCGCAGGCCGCCGTGGGCGGCGCTCTTTATCGTGAGGGCGCCCTCGTACAGGTGCACGGCCAGCGCCGCTTGCGCGTACTCGTCTCGCGCCTGTACGCGGGACGGCCTGGCGTAGTCGACGTGCGCGTGCTCGAAACAGGCGAGGGCTGGGCGGCCGTGTCCTTGCCGGAAGCGTCGCTCAACGCCGGCATTGGCGACGAGGTAGAAATGCCCATCCCGGCAGAGCGCGTCGACATGGAGGCCGTCTTCACTCGCCTCGACGAGAATGGCGATGGAATCGTCTCGCTGGACGAGCTGAAGCGCATCATGCAGCAGCGGCTGCGCCTGGATGTTCACGAGGAGGACGTGGCACGTGTTTTTGAGCACATCGACGTGAACGGGGACGGCCAGATCTCGCTACGCGAGCTGTCGAGCGCACTCGGCGCGCCTGCCGCGGCCTCAGCCGCACGCGAGCGAGGGCGCCGGCAGCCGCCCCGTGAGCTGGTGTGCCGGCACACGGAGCGGCTGCCTCCGGGTCGCCGCGAAGGCACGACAGGCGTGCCTATCGTGGCGCTCGAGTACCTGCCCGACGCTGGCTTGGTCTGCGCGGCCGGGGCGCTCGGGTCAATTTACTTGGTGGACCCGCTGGCGCGGCGCTTCCGCCTCACGCACCCGGTCTTCGCAGAGCTCACCTCTGAGGGCACGCAAGAGTTTGCGCAGGCCTCGGAGCCGTACGCGTGCGTGCACGTGATTCAGGCGCCACCTGGGGCGACCGTGACACAGCTCACGCGTGTGCAGTTCGAAGCCAGCGCCGGGGCCAGCGCAGGCGCCTGCATTGTGAACGAAGCGCAGGCGCAGGCCGCCCGCAACGCGGACGCGCGCCTTACGGAGGGTCTCGCGCGCGACGATCGCCTCGTGCGAGGCTTCGCATATGTACTCGCGAGCGGGGAGGTGTTCGCGGTAGAGGCCTCCGGGTTCGACGAGCGGATGGTGGAGCTCCAAGACCGAGCTCTATTTGGTGTTCACGGCGCCATGACATGCACGGGCGGCTGGCGGACCGGCACCGATGACTTGCGCGAGGCCTTCCGGCTCCGCGACCGCGTGCGGCGCGTGATTTACTTTGCGTCCAAGGAGGCGCGGGCCGTCTCAGAGGTGCGTGCTTCGCTCGAGCGCGGCCAGCTTGCGCTGGGCGACGCGCAGGCCATGGCGCGCGCCATGGAGAGCCCGCAGGTGCTACTCTTCCCGTTCTACCAGCACGGAGATGGGCCCGACAACGTGCTACCGGGCCCGGCGGCAGCCTCGACAACAGCTGCCGTGCTGCGCGAGACCGGCGTGGTGACTCGTCGCCTGGACCGCAGCGTGTACGAGGTGGCCTACGACGCCTCGCGTACGCTGCTCAAGCTGCCGCGACACCTGCTCGAGGCGCTGGAGGACGGGTCGCAGACGCGGGCGCTCAGAACCGGCGAGCAGGTGCGCATCCTGCGCGGCAGCCTGCAGGCTCCCGCGGAGGGGAACGCCCTGGCGGCCGAGCTGCGCCTCGGCGCGGATATGGGTGCCCCGAGCCTTGGTGCGATACGACGGTCGGCCGGCGTGGAGTTCCTCGCGGCGCTCCTCGTGAACCCGGACGGCGGCCAAAGCGTGGCGCTGTGGTCCGTGGACCGCGGATGCGTGCTGACGCCGGCACGAGACCTTGGGCTTCCGCTCGAAAAGAGAGCGCTCACCGAGGCACTCTTGGCGCGCGACCGCTGGCGGGCCATGGCTCACCAGAGCGTGCGCACGTCGGCAGCGCTGGCGCGCGTGCAGACGACAAGCTTTCGAGAGGCGGAATTGGAGCTGCTCGAGGAGATCGGTGCGTCCATGCGCGGCGTCTCGCTCGCGGTGGACCGCGGCCGTGTCGAAACGGCCGCGAAGCAGGCCTTCCGTCTCGCACTGCGACTCCCAGCGAGATGGAGCGCGCGCTTCCGCCACATGCAAACGTGCTACAGAGAGCTCTTCCGCCGGACTGCCGAGTCCGGCCGGTGCTCCGCGTTGGCACTTGTCGACGCGGTTAACGCGGCGCTTGTCACCGGAGATGAGGCGTCTACACTGGGTCTGCGCCTGGGTCTCGGCGTGGGCCTCGCTCGCTTTTCGAGCGCACTCACAAGGCAAGGCCGTCGCGAGACCGTCTCGGAGCGCGACCTCCTGGAGTGTGTCGCGAATCTGCGCCATGAGGTGCTCGCGCCTGCGGAGGCCTTCCACGTGCTGCAGCAGGTTCACATCCTTGACGAAGCGACCTGGTCCGCCGACGACATCGTCGCTCTCTGCGGCCAGCTGGGCGCGACGGACGCGAGCCTCGCCCAAGAGCACAAGAGCGCCCATGATGAAGGCGACCGTAGCCAGGCGGTGTTGGCCTTCTCTGAGGCCGGCTTTGGTCTGCTGGCAAGCCGTATGGACCCGTTCTGGGCCGTGCGCGACGCAATGGGCGCGGTCCACGTGCAGGGGGCACGTGCAGAGTCCTGCCCCACGCACGCGAGCAAGCTGCACAGACTTGCGGCACTGGCCGTGGCCGAGGACTGTGCGGCCGGCCTGCAGGCCTGCGAAGCCCAGCTCAACAGCCTCGCGGGCGCTTTGCGTAAGCGGGCTGTGAAGCTCGTCGAGGCCGTCGTGGCGGACCGCGTGGAGGTCTGCCAGGGCCCAGACGACGGAGGAAGAGCAGGAGGAGGAGGAGGAGGAGGAGACAGTAAAGAAGACGACCGAGACAACTCGGTGGACGAGGAGTTGAGGCGCTGCACGGAGCACGCGAGGGACCTTGCTCTCGAGGCGCTCGATAGCCCGGCACCCATCCGCTTCAAGGCCGAGCGAGTGATTCCGGCGCTGAGCATGCAGCTACGCGTTGTCTCGCGCGCGCACGCGAGTCTCGCAGGCCGTAGCTCGCGGGAGGTCAGTCTCTATGTGCACACCGTCGCCGCGAGCAAGCTTGGGCGCGTGCAGATCAGTGACGGCCAGCCGTACGAGGCGCACTTGGAGCGTGAGGCTGCCATGTACCGCCTGCTGCAGGAGGACAATGTGGCTCCGGTGCTGCTCGATAACGCCCGCGCGGCCCTCGCAGATGGCGCCGCGAGTCGCGGTGAGGAAGGGGCCAAAACCCTCGTCCTGGCCGGTCTACCCGGGTGGAGAACCCTGCGCGAGTGCCTCGACACGCACGGATACCTGGGCGACCCGGCAGCGGCGCCCCTCCTCGGACTGTGGGCGTCGCAGCTCGTGGACCTTGCGCGGCGACTGCACGCCAAGGGCATTCTTCTGCGTGGTCCGCGCCCACGCCAGGTGCTCGTGTCGCCCTGTGGACGCTTCGTGCGGCTGGCCTCTCTTGCAACGGCTGGCTTGCTGTCGATGGACGGTGACGCCGAGGGCACGATGGTCTGTGGACCCGATCTCGGGGCCTTGGTTCCCCCGGACGAGCGCGGCTACGATCCACGTGCCGACGTCCAGGGCGGCCGGCAGCCGGGTCCGGAATACGACACGTACTGTATCGGTTGTCTGCTGCTCGAGGCCATGACCGGAGCGGCGCCTCCTGCAGATCCCGAGCTCATCCCCTTCGGCTGCTTCAGCACACAAGTGGGCGGGCACTCCGCTACGGCGAGCGCCACACGCGGTAGCCTCGTGGTGGGCTCACGTGGCGAGCTGCAGCTGCAAGCGCCCTCTCAACAAGGGGGCGAGCAGGACACCAGGTTGGCTCGGCGGCACGCCGAGCTCTCGGCGCTCGTGGGATGGCTTCTTGCAGGCAGCTTCGCTGCAACGTCCGAAATGGAGCACGAGCAGCCTGCGCAGGTCGCTGTGCTTGACTTTGCTGTGCGGTGCGTACAGCACGAACCCGGAGCTAGGGCGCAAGCCACAGACCTGGCGCCCTGGGTGTCCGGCTACACCTCGCGGACCGCCTTTGCAGACGCAAGCCAGGCGGCGCGCGTGTGGACCGCGCAGAAGCGCGTGAGCATGGACGTAAGAGAGGGCATTGCCGTGCCTCTGGAAATCCTCGCCGCGCAGGCGCACTTGCTGCAGTCGCCATCGACCAAGGATGCGCAAGAGGAGGCGACGTCCGTGGACCCGCGTCTTCTTCTGGATGCTGTGGACGCGGTGGTGGAGTGCTGCTGCGGCAACAGAGCGAGCACCGCAATTGCGGAGAGCTCGCCTTCTGCGTGCGACGAGGTAGTGGGCATGGGCGCGCTGCAGACGCTTGCGAAGTTGGCGCTCCGCGCCTATGCGGACGACCTTCGCCAGGGCTCCACGTCGACGGCGGCGGTGCCTGAGGATCCGGTTCGCGTACGCCTAATGCGCCGCGTCGTCCAGGCCTTCCAAACCATCGCTGCGGAGCTTGGGCGTCCGGGCCCTGCCTCGCCCATGGCGGCCCATGCTGGCCCCTTGCTGGAGGCAATGACCCTGCTGTACTGCGGGCGCTTCGAAGCCTCGCTGGATACCGCAGAGATCAACGAGTGCGTGTGGACCCCGGAGCTGGAGCGACTCGTAGCACCGCTCGTGCGGCAGCTCGTGACCGAGGAGGGCAGCGGGAATGCACGGTACCCCGCGCTTCGCGAGTGGCTCGCACGCGGCGAAGTGACGCGGTCCGCCACGTACTACGGCGAGATGCTCAGCTTGGGCCACAGCCTCGCGCAGCTCGCAACGTCAAGGCGCAAGTCGCGGTCGCGCATCGTTGCGGGCCGTGTGGTGCTCTCGATGCTGCGGTCGCCCGAGCCCCAGCACGTGCAGCTGTGCGTTGACCTCGGCGTTGCGGAGCACGCGGCAGCGCTGGTCGGCGACGAGGAGGAGGAGCTGGCCTTGCTAGCGCTGGAGTGCGCCCAGGTGGCGCTGGAGGCCATCACTAGTGAGGCGAGCGCGGCCATCCTGGATGGGGCGCTTCTCGCTTCGCGGCGGCGGCTCGCGCTCGCTTTCGCGTCGGTTCCATTTGTGGCGGCGCTTGTCCGGCGCGTGGTGGAAGGGGGAGAGCGAACGCGCGAGGCTGCTCTTGCAGTGTTGGCGCTTCTCGTGCAGTGTGGGGAGGCAATGACGGGCGCGTGGCAGGTTTGCGACGTCTTTCCCGCCCTCCTGCATGCTCTGCGCAAGTCCCACGCTCAAGCCGCGGCGCGAGTTTGCGCTGCGGTCGCGGAGCATGGCAGCAGGGACCTGCTCGACCTGCTCCTCGCCTTCCCAAGCCTCGTGCAGCTTGTACAGGAAAACTTCGGGGTTGAGATACCGCGTATGATGGCGTTCGAAGGGCCTGGCGCGACCCGCGCCGCGCTCGAGCAGCTCATGCTGGACGCCAAGGAAGCCGGCCTCGTGGAGGAAGTGCGCGCGCAGCTAGGTCGCGTTCGCGTGGCACTCACCGTGGACTTCGAGCCCTCTGACGCTACATTGGAAGAGGCATACATCGCCTTGCTCCGCCTGGTCTTTGAGGAGTGGGTGACGAGCTTCTGGGATGCCACGCTGAACAGCGCAGCGCTCGCCAAGGACCGTGCGCCTGTGCTGCACATGGCTTTCGAGATTGTGCGGCAGATGGCTCGCGGCGTAGAGCCAACGTTGGCCGCGCCCAAGGTCGCCCCGCTCCTGAGCGAGTCCGGTTGCCTGGCGACGGTGGCTCGCGTAGCCGCAGAGGACTTCGTGGATCTTTCCAGCGCCGGCGCAGAGGCCCTCAACCTGCAGAGCGTCGCGCTCGACTTTCTCCTGTGTGATTGCACGCGTGACCCGGTACTCTTGGACGCTGCTCTAGACGCTAGCGTTTCGGATGCTGTTGCCGGCGGCATCGCGGGAGCGCTTCGCTCGTACCTGAGCGCCAACGAGGTGCTCCTGCGAAGCGCAGTGCGAGACGTGGAGATGCACGAGCCGATCCTCTCCACGTGGCCTCGTCGCAGCGCGAGCCTGCGCCGCGGATGGCACAGCTTGCTTCTGGCCTGCGCGGCGCGCCCGGCCCTGCAGGAGGCGCTCGTTCACGTTGGCCTCGTCGAGGAGCTTCTTTGCGGCCTGCTGAGGGACACGACACAGCTCGAGGTAGCGCCGCATCTGGTGCGGCTGCGCAAAGATCTTGGCTCAGTTTGGCTTGGGTCAATGCCGCTGCGGCTGGACGGTATCAGCATGCTCAAGGCCCTCTGCGAGCGCGTCGCGTCCCTAGGCACGCTTCGCGCGGAGTTAGTCGCCCTTGCCAAGACGCACCAGGTCGTCGCGAACCAGGCGGAGACGGTCCGGAGGGGCGGGCCGCATGCGCGAGCCGCTCGGGCCGCGCTGCTGGCGCTCCAGAGCGCCAACGACCCCGACCTGGACGCCCTGATCCTTCAAGAAGTCAACCTAGGGCTCCGCCTGGATGAAGGCGACGATCTTCTGGAGGATCCCTTGCAGGATCGCTCCAGAACCGCATCGCACAGCTGGCGCCACGACGAGGCGGAGTCCAAGAGCGTGGCGACGGACGGCCCGATGCGCCGACCCGCGCTCCGTGTCCGGCCTAGCCCTCCGCCGGACGTCGCCAAGCCAGAGTCGCCGAGTCCAAGGGCACGGGAGCTCTTCAAGACCTACGCGAAGCGCCGAGGCGGCGGCGGCCAGCTCGCGCTCGGACCGCCCGAGCTGCAGCGGCTTCTCAGGGACCTACACGCGGAGTCGACTGCGGTGCGCGCCGGTACGAAGGCCGTGCAAGGTGGAGGCTCCATGGGACTGGCAGATTTTGCCTGCTTTTATGCACAACACCTTCAAAAAGAAGACCACGTCGGCGCGAGCGCGAGGGGGGGCGACGGCCATGACGCCAGTGAAGTAGACGCCGCGGCGAAGATCTTTGCCCGCTTTGATCCGGCAGGCACGGGTAGACTGCCATCTCGTCGCGCGCAGGCCGCCCTGAGCGCGCTGCCTGGCGTGCGGGCCCTGGTCGACGGCGAGCTCGAGTCCATCGCGCGCTCCCTGGACCTGGGTTCCACGGCGGCATTCTCATTGCAAGACTTTCGGCTACTGGTTCAGGCGTGCGAGAGTCGCCCCGCCGCAACCTCGAGCCCGCGGCCCGGTGCTGGCGTTGCGGGCATTCCAGACCCGCTTCGCGAGACCTTTATGGCGTACAGCGACGCTACGAATGTCATCAGCGGCGCCAACCGCGTGCGCGCCTTCTTGGCGGAGTACATGGCTCTTTCGGGTACCACGGGCCGTCCGCCGCCAGCGACACGCGTCCAGGCATGGCTCGTGGAGCGCGCCGGCCAGGCCCCGCACGGTGCCGCGCTGGACTGGGACCAGGCCTCCGACCTGGCAGCCTGGGCTCAGGCCGGTGGGGCCGAGAGTGGCCAGCGACCTGCACGAGCACCCGTGCCGGCGCTGGCTGCTGAGCCCGTGGCCGCCAGATACTCCTTCGAAGAGGCGGCCAAGTCGCTGCCGCGCAAGCTGGCCCGAAAGCTGGGCACCGACAAGCTGGAGGGCCTCTGGCGCGCGTTTTGCCGCTACGGCGGCGGCCGCGACGGCCTGATCCGCTTCATCAACCTGCGCGCCGCCTTTAACGAGATGGGCCGCACCCAGGTCCCCGACGCGGACCTGTACCAGTGGATTCGTGCTCGTGACCCCGACACCCGCGGTGCTGTCTCCTTCTCAAACTTCTGCGCCGCCTTCGCCGCGGCCGCTCAGTGAGTCAGGCCACAACTTGATAGCTAACAAATGAACGTTGTGACGCTTGTCTGGATGGCGGCTCGCGCCCATGCTCGCCACATCTCTCGTGAGTGATGCCTGCTCGACCTTGTCGCTCTTCTGCAACAACGGGACGTGGCTTCTAGAATTTCTGTGCAGGCCAAGGTTAGCTACTAAGACTTCAGAAGCACGGCTGGCGCCCAGAAGGCTCTTGATGAGCAAGAACGAACGTTGTGACGCTTGTCTGGATGGCGGCTCGCGCCCATGCTCGCCACATCTCTCGTGAGTGATGCCTGCTCGACCTTGTCGCTCTTCTGCAACAACGGGACGCGGCTTCTAGAATTTCTGTGCAGGCAGAGGTTAGCTAAGACTTCAGAAGTACGGCTGCCAGTGGCGCCCAGAAAGCTCTCGATCGTTCTCATCAAGCCAGCGACGCCGTCCCGCCGTTTGACTGGCCAGATGGCTGGTCGCTTCCAGTTCAGACCGCTCGAGACGCCTTCAAGGTGCGGTCGCTTCGCAAGGCTATCGTCCAGCCTGGTCCAGGTCGATGTGCGAGGCCTGGGTCGGGTCGTCATCGTTTGTTGATCGGGAGACTCGCCGCGACTTGAAACGCAGACTTGAATCGCGCCGGCGCGGCGGGCGAGCGAGCGGCTGAGCGAACACGCGCGGCGGCGGCAGCGGCGGCGGCGGCGGCGGCGGCTGCGACTGAGCGAGCCGAGGCTCGGCCAGAGCGGTGACTCCTGGCGAGGTCGGCATCGGCATCGGCATCGGCTTCGAGATGGAGTTGAGGAGGCCAACGGCGCGCGCGACGCGGCGGCGAGGCGGCGCGGGCGCGGGCGCAGGCGCAGGCGCGCGGGCGCGGGTGCTGGCGATGGCGGCGGTGGCCGTGCTGAGCGTCGTGGGCCCCAGCAAGGCGTTCTTTGGCGCGCAGGAGGAGCAGGAGGACGGGGAGGAGGGCAGCGGCATGCCTGACCAGCTCTCGCAGGAGGAGCTGGAAGCCATGATGGCGGAGGCTGGCGCCGGCGGCTATGGCGACGGAGGCTTCGGCGACGGCGGCTTGGGTGGCTTCGGAGACGGAGGCTTCGGCGAAGACTTTGACTTTGGCGATATGATGGGGGGGATGGGCGACATGATGGGAATGCAGAACCTCGGCGGTATGGGCGACATGGCCATGATGCGCGACACACAGCCGGAGACTGGTGACATCCCGTTCATCCTGTGCGAGACGTGCGAGCAAGTGGTCAAGAATGCGTACGAGCAGATCTCCGAGCTCCGCGCTGGCCTGCCCAACACCAAAATTAGCGAGGACCGCGTCGACGATGCGCTGGAGAAGATTTGCGACAGTAAGGAGGTGCCGGGGCTCTGGATCAGCAAGTTGGATATGGTAGAGCGTGACGATGGTCGCATCCACCTGGAAGACCAGGGCGTTTTCGGCCGGTGCATGGTGGAGTGCAAAACTGTCGAGGCTGCCTGCGCACGTGTCATGGAGGAGATCAGCACCGACCTGGTCGAGGCGCTGTACCTGGCTCGGGACGATCTCGCCAAGCTGCAGAGCCGGCTGTGTAGAAAGAACATTCGTCGGCTCAAGGGCGCCTGCGGCAAGCCATACCCAAGCATTCCTGACTCACGCGAGCCTGCCGGTGACAATTTCGTCGCCAAGACGGAGCAGGAGCTCGGCATGGACGAGATCAACCGTAACATTCGCGCTTCGCAGCTTGGGAGCTTTGGTGTGCGCGAACTTTGAGCGAACGTCTTTCTTTTCTCTCTCTCTCTCTCTCTCTCTCTCTCTCTCTCTCTCTCAAGACTTGGCCGCGATTGCATTGAAAAGCGTGCGACGACTAGTCGAGGCGACGCAAGAGGCAAATGCAAAAGAAACTAACTTGGTTCAGCCTTTTTGCTGTTTCAAAACCATGGCAACCAAGTTGCGTCCATCTTGGCAAGCCTTTTGCGGTCCGAAGCAGCCGCGATGAGGCGCGCGATGGCGCGGTCCGCGGCGATGGGCTCTCCTGGCGGGATCATGGCTTCAGTGTTCGAAGCCGGCACGGCAAGCTGGCGCTCGAGGTCGTTGGGGGTCGCTTCCTTGGGTTCCGTGTGGGGCGCCGCGTGGGCAGAGCGAAGCGCGTCGAGACGATCCTCCACCGTCCGCATGTTACGGCGCAGTTTACGGTGCAACGCCGCGGCCGGGGCGGTACCCTGGTCTGAGATCTTGAACATGACGTGGAGGTCATCGAGGAGATAGAGCTCGAGGAAGGAGCGGAGGGCAGGCCGGTTGACCTGGCCAGCGTTGATCGTGGCGCAGGTGGCCGCGAGGACGTTCGCGAACGTGCCCTGCACGCCCGCCGGCGTCATGAGGTGCTGCAAGTTGCGCGTGAGGCGAAAGGGCAGCATGTCGTCCGTCTGCACCAGGCGGCCCTCGCCGTCCGGGCTGTAGCTCGGGCGGAACTCGACGTTGATCAGACTCATGTCCTCGCGCACAAGCTGGCGCGCGGGGTTCTGGGACCCAGTGGACAAAAGGTGCGATAGGAAGGAGGACAGGGCCAAGCTGCTGGTGAAGGTGGCACGCATCTCCTGCATGTGCCAGGCATCTTGCGCCCGCGCACGCAGCAGGTTCGAGAGCAGGTACTCTGGCAGGACCTCGCAGGCACTGTCGTAGGCCTCCCGGCGGTGTGCATCGCCCTCGTCCGTGCCGCGAAGGTGCTCGCAGACATAGGCCGCGGCGGCGACCTTGGCCTGCGCCACGCCCTCGCGGGCCATGCCCTCCTCGAAGAGCACCGACAGGCTCCGTGCGCCAGGCTGGTCCGTCTGCAGCGCATAGCGGAGGTTCACCGGCACCACGATTGGTAACTCAAAGCGAAGCTGGCCGCGGCGTACGCTCGAGTTGGCGCGAGAGAGAAGGTCATTGAGGAGCACCTTGAGCTGCACAGCGCGGTGGTCGGCGTCCGTGTAGTTGAGGGAGGAGGCCTTGACGATGAAGTGATGCAGGCGGCCGTTGGACGTGCGGAAGCCGACGCCGGGTTGCAAGAAGCCGCCCTGGCGGCGAAAGTAGACCTCGTGGTGGAAGCCGGCGAGCTGCGGGTGGTTGCTCAGGTTCGGTTCGCCGAGGCCGTCCTTGAGCATGTGCATGCCTGGCACGTGCAGCGTCTCGGGTGCCATGGTGGCCAGTGCGCGCGACCAGCTCGAAAGTGGAACTCGCGACTTGCGCGAGGCGTAGATGGCGTCCGACAACATCGACTTCCACCGATTGATGCGCAGGAGGATCGCGGAAAAGGACATCTCGCGCCCGCCCACGGAGACGCCCGCGCCGTCGGCCGGCAGCTTCGCCTTGCGCAGGTCCGCCATTTGCGAAGGCTCTGGCATGAAGTCTTCCTCGAACGGCTTGCGGAGACGCGTCATGAGCTCCTTGTGCTGCGCAGACCGCGCGACGTGCTCATCCGAGAAGAGCTTCACGCAGAGGCGCTGCAGCATATGCCACATCTGGAAGACGCGGAGCACCTTGGGCGGCACCTTGGTGCCGGCCGGGACATCCATGCTGCTGACCAGCTCCGCCTGCACGCTGGCGCTCGTGCTAACCTGCATGCACTTCTCCAGGAGCATGTGGATGGTGGAGTGCAGCTCCTCCAGCGGGTCGCGCTTCACGGCGCCTGAAATCTCCTCAATCAGCGCCTCTGCCTCTTGGAAGAAGCGCCCGTTTGAGGCGTGGAACTGGGCCAGCGCCAGCTTGAGGTCCTGCGCTGCGCGAGAAGGCCCGTCCTTGGCTGCGGCGGCTGCGGCGGCTGCAGCAGCGGCAGCAGATGCTTTGTCGCCGGCCCCAGCCGGGCTCCCATGCGCCGGGGACACCCCGGCCTGGTTGCTCATGTCGTCAGATGACGCCTGGCGGCTGCTGGAGCTGCTCGGTGTGGCCGCCGCGCTGGCAGCCGCTCGCGCCGCCAGTTGAAGCCGCTTCCGCTGCGTGTCCTTGGCGAAGTAGTGGGCGCGCAGCGCGTAGTAGACGGCGTTGGGGAATTCCCGGCCAAGCAACGCGAGGACCTGCTTGCTCAGGCTCACCACCGGCTTGGACGGTGACGCCACAAGCGTCACCAGCTGGAGCGTCCATGGAAGCCACACCCATGTCGGGAGCGATGCAACGTGTGAGCTGACGCTTTCCGCAACGCCCGCCAGCGACGAGGTATCCGCGATGTTACTCGGGTCCTCCAGGCGCCGCGCGAAGGACGCCTCGGTCTGCAGCCGCCACAGAACCTTTGGCAAGAGTGAGCGCGCATCGGCGCTGCCGTGCTTGATGGCCTGCAGCACGCTGCTCGAGACGATCGTGCACAGGTCACGGTCCACGAACGGGTACGCCTTGCCTTCCTTGGCTTCCTCCGCCGCGATGAGGCGATCCGCAAAGAGCGCCCAGTCCAGCCACGAGCTCGCGTGGCTGTGCGTCTGCACGGAGTACGCAAAGAGCCCGTGCACAACACGAGGGTCATCTCCCAGCTGGTCTTGCAGCGCGGCACGCAGACGCAGCAGCTCCGCGCGGTTCTCCACGCCAAAGGCGGACATGTCCACCTCGAGCAGGGCCGACAGCGCCTGGGCCAGGAATTTGGGCTTCTCCGGCACCGCGTCGGCGCCCAGGGCGTTCAGGACCCGCTCGCGCAGGATAATGAAGCTCTCCTCCGACGCAGGCCGCAGCGCCTGGAGCGCCCTGGTCTGCAGGATCGCCACGCTCTCCTCCACCATGCCCCGCTTACGATATACCTTTGCTCGCTCCAGCGTGGTCCAACGAATGTCCTGGCTCGCGGCCAGCATTCGCCGCTGCACCGGATGCAGATCCGCGAGGCCGCTCGCGGCCGAGGCGCGCTTCAGCGTACCCTCAAAGAGTCGCGATCCGAGCTTGAAGATGGCCATGCGCGCGCACAACACTTCGTCCCAGTCCCGGGGCTCCTCCGTCGTCGATGGCACGCGCTCGCGCCACCGCTGGAGCAGTCGGTTGATCTGGTGCGTCATCTGCGAGGGAGGCGGCGTCACCGTCGTTGCGCTCGCGCTCCGGCCAAGGGATGACGCATCGCCGTCGCCGCCCTCCGCCTTGGCCGGCGTCGCGCGCACCGAGGCAGCCACGTTCATCACGTGCGACAGGTACTTGACGGACTCCTCGAGCTCCACCAGGCGCTGGCAGCTCAGAAGGAGCTCCCGCCGCCGCTCGATCCCGCCGCTCGCGCCGTTGGTGGCCCATTCCAGCAGAAGCGCGTTCGCTGACTGCCGCCAGATCTGGTCCACCTCCGTCGCCGGCTTACTCTCCTGGATCGCTAGCGAGATGTAGTGCAGCGCGGGCTTGACGGGTAGAAAATTTGGGTACAGGTGCAGCGGCAGATACGGCCGTTCGTTCGCAAGCTGCAGCTGCAGCGCTTGCAGCTGGTCCAGCTCCGAAGACAGGAGCGGCTTCACCTTGCCCGCCCAATCGGGCGACGGCGCTCGCACCGTGCTGTCGAGCAGATCGTCCATCTCGCCCTGCGCGGCCGCCACCTCACGCAGATCGTCCCAGTGGCCCAACTGCCGCGCGCACAGCGCCCAGCGCGACTGCCACACGTCCAGCTCCAATGCGCTCAGCTCGACGGGTACCCAGACCATCTCTTCGGTCCTGGGAGCCATCGCCGAGTCGCGATGGCCTTCGGAACCCCCTGCTTGCTCGGGTGCCGGCGCTGACGCCAGCGCATCGTGGGGCCCATCGTCCTGCCCGTCTGGCCCCAGAGCAGCGTAGCCTTGCTGGGGCGCGGCGCCGTTTTGCCCATCCCCGCCGTTACCGCGTGCGGCGGAGGGCGACTGCAAGCCAAACCCGAGACCATCATCCATACCCTCGAGCATGAAGGGGTCCACGATGCCCATTCCGTTGCCGTCGCCGCCCATATCGCCCGCGCCACCGGGGGCAGCATCCAGACCAATGTCGTTCGCCAGATCGTCCAGCATGCCGCCAAAGTCATCGTCGCCGAAAAGCTCCATGGCCTCGGCAATGGCGGGATCCGTAGGCGCAGCGGCAGCGGCAGCAGCCGCTGCAGCTGCCCCTGGCCCACCAGCTTCTGCCTGGCCGTCACCGTAACCAGTTCCGGCACCTGCGCCGGCGACGGCTCCATGGCCCGGAGCGTTCGTGTCTGTCGCGGAGACGTGCGCGGCAGGGACTGCGCCCCCGATTCCAGCTCCGGCGAGAGTGCTCGCGCCGGATGGCCCCGCCGATTCCAGCCCGCTCGCGCGGAGACCGGCGGTGTCCGCCAGACCTGTCGGCGACGCATGGCGGCGGCTCGCGAGATAGTGCCCTTCGCCGATCTCCGCGCGCCGTACCGCGCCCAGATAGACGCGCTGTGCCTGCTGCCAGGAGTTCGTCGCCTCGTACGAGAGCGCCGTGAAAGTTGGCGCTGCCTCGCACCACGAGCGAATCATGCCGTGCACCATGTCGTCATCGTCGGACTGGTAGAGCTCAAGGAGCGCCTTAGCCCAGCGCCGCGCCTTCTCGCGGTCCGAGGGGGCCACCTGGACCGCGTTAGTAGCGGAAGTGGTAGTGGCGCCGGCGCCGGCGCCGCCGGCGGTGGCCGATGATCCCAGCAGCCCCATCGGGGGAAGGGCCGTTCCCGTCTTGCTCTTGAGCGGAAACTTCGCTGGCTTCTTCCTCTTCTTGAGCTGGGACGGCGTCGCCATCGCGCCCGATGCCGCCTGTGCGGCCGTCGAGGTCTCGCCATTGTCGGCCGGCGCGATAGCGTCAATGCCACGTGCGGACACGTCACGCTTGGATGTGCCCTGCACTTGCTGCACGAGAAGTTCGCACATCTCGATGGAAAGGTGGCGCGCGCCGAGGTGCGTGCCCACATAGGCGAGGAGCTCGGCGGCGAGAATCGGCAGCGGGCGCGCACGAACGAGGCCCTCCATGAGACACTCCACAATGGTAGGCGCGCGATTCCAGCCGGCCAAGATCGTCCATGCTTCCACGCGCCGCAGGCTGAAGCCCTGTAAGACCTCCTGGAAGGGGTCCGAAGCGATACCGGCGCGGAGCTTGCGGGCCTTGCAGAGGGTTATTTGGGAACTGATCTCGTCCAGTGCGTGCTGGAGAACCACATAGCAGCGCTGGACGCCGGCGAAGTAGGCGACCTGGCGCGGCACGTGGTAGCCCCGAGACAGGAGCACCTGAAGGCCCTCCGTGAGGACCATCTTCTGCTGCTCCTCGAGTGCGCGCCACGCCTGCGGGAAGACTTCCATCCAGGTCTCCTGTGCCGTCCGCATTGACCGATCGCCGTAAGAGAGCTCCTGTAGCGGGTCCAGGATGGCTCCGCTCGTCTTGAGGCGGCGCAGCTCCGAGAGGGTGCGCCGCAGCGAGTCGAGCAGCTCGGGCCGACGGCCTGAGTGCGACCCGCCCGCGCCGCTCTCGGCAGGCACTGGCTGGCGCACGATGCGCATTTGCGCGGACGACCCGCCGTCAACAAAGGAAGATGGGTGGAGGGCTGAGAGCAGGATCTGCAGCGCCGCCGGGAGCCAGTTCGTGTCGGCAAGGTGGGACCAGTCTTGCTTGATAATAACCTGCAGCTTGGCGTACGGCCCCTTGCCGAGATACTGCTGTGCCGCAAACATCTGAAAGTGCTGCCGGCGCTGCTGCACGTCGGGCGACATGAGACCAGCGAGGACGCGGGGCCACGACTGCTGCAACCAGAGTCGAGTCGACCGTTCGTCGCGCGAGTTCGCTTCGAACGAACGCAGGCATAAATCGCGGTAGAGCCGGAGCAGTTCGCGTGCCTGAGGCAGCCCGCTGAAGCGCTCCAGCAGCTCAAGTTTCGTCACCAGCTCCTTGCGCTCTTTGTACACGAGCCGATTCGTGAGCATCTGCCCCGCGCTGGCACCCGACTCATTTGTGGACCCCGCCTTTGCGGCGCCAGCGGCAGGGGCCCGCCCCGAGGCTGCCGTCACGTATGTGTGACTGGCACTCTGAGATGTTGCCGCGGCGCCCTGCGCTGCAGAGCCTGAGGAGGACGCGGACGCGGACGTTGCCTTGCCGCGGGCCTCCTTCTGCGGCGGGCTGCCTGCCATGCTGCCAGGCGCCTTGCGTTTTCCGTCAGCCGGCAAGGGCGCCACGAGCCACTTTGTGCACTGCTTGACGAGCGCGCAGAGCACGCGGTCGTCGTGCACGTCGAGCTTGTCAAGCAGCGTCTGCACGTTGACTAGGTACTGCTTCCGGTGGGACTCGTGAAATAGCACCCGAGATCCGAGCACCTTTAGTAGAATGCAGAGCGCGCGCGAGGTGTACTCGTGATTGGGATCGGTCGGTTGGGGCGCGCAGGCAAAGAGCGTGGGTGAACCACCCAACGAACCGGCCGTTTTGGACGCCAGCTTGGCGCGCAGCATCGCCGCGGCACACAGATCTTTGCACAGCTTGCCCATGATGCGCATGAGCGAATCCATAAGCCGGTCCACCAGCTTGCCGTTATACGCGTCCACCTGGACCTGGGCCTCCAGGACGCCATCGCGCTCTAGCTTGATGGTGCTGGTGTCGCGGCTGCACAGCACCTGCACGAGTTGCAGCGTCTGCAGCGTGCCCTTGGGCCCGGCGCCCACCTCCTTGGCTCTGCGGAGCGCCTCGGCGCGTGCTGCCTTTTGGTGCGCCGCCTTGGTTGGGAGCGCCTTCAGCGTCTTCTTCGCCTTGGGCGCTTTGAGCTTGCTCATCTTCGCCTTGGTGCCGCCCTTGGCGTCGATCGAGCTCTGACTCGCCTGCCTACTCAGCGACCCGTCTTGCCCAGCGCCTTGTTGCTGCTGCTGCTGCTGCTGCTGCTGCTGCTGCTGGACAAGCAGCCCGTAACTCTGAACAGCATCTTGCATGGCCTTCTTGCCGTCGTCTGCAGCAAGCTGCAGGCGCTGTTCTACGGCTGTAAAGAGGTACTTGTAAAAGCCCCCGTCGTCGATCAACTTGAGACTGGCCTTCTTGTCAGCGCTTGCGGCGTCGGATGTTGCCCCCCTGCCCAGAGGCGTCGCATGGCCCGCGGCGGCCTCGCGACGAACGCTGGCAAGCGAGACGGTCGTTGCAGAGGCCGTCGCGACAATGGGCGCGCCTGCTGCGGCGGTGGCACCGGCGCGGGCCGCCCCCGAACCAAGTGGTACGGGCATGACCTGACGCAGGTGGGACACGAAGAGGAGAAACTTCTCGCGAACGCCGCGCTCGGCGCACGAAAAGACTGCCGGCACGGTGATGCGCAGATTGCTTGCGTTCTCGCGCAGAAAGTCCAACACGATGGCCTCGCGGTCCGCCTGGACGATCATGTCGAGAATCTCCAAAATGCAGTACATGAGGCCGGGCGGCTCCTCGGACAGGTTGGCGTCCTTGGCAGACTCGACGAGCGGATTCTTGCTGGCCGCGCCACCGCCGCCGGAAGCGGCTTCCGCTGCAGCCGACTTGAGAGCCGCCTCGACTTGCTCGCCGCGCTCCTTCTGCTTCTTGATGACAGTGTCGATCTGCTTGATGATGAAGACCAGCTTGATCCACTGGCGCCTGGCCGTGGACGGCGCAGAAGCAGCGTCTTGACGCGCAGCCCCCCCCGGAGTGCGCGCATTTTCGTCGTCACGAGAGCCGCCGGACCCGTGTTGCTGCTCTTGTTGATGATGGTGCGTGCGGGCCACGTAGTCGAAGGACTGCCTGAGCAGGTGCAGACAGCGCCGGTGAAGGGCAGCAGCGTCGGCGTCCTTGGTCTCCGACAGAAGCATGGCCGCCCGGACCAAAAAGTTCAGGACGTTGCTCACCATGGCCGCCGAGTTGGGGTGGGTGCCGTGAGCCGACTCCTTCGCTGCGGCCATGCGCATCGCAACGGCGGACTTGGCAGCGGCGACTTCGGCATCGCCGTCCATACCAGCCTCCGCGTCGGCTCTCGTACTAGCGCCAGCGCCTGCTATCTCGCCGTTCTTGGATGCTGATGCACTCGGCGACAGCACTTGGGCCTCTTGCGAGTGGGCGTCCCAGACGGCCTGGTCCACATCGCGGGTGAGCTCCCAGCGCAGAAACAGCTCCGCGAGGTCCACCGCCAGCGTGCGGTTGGTCATGCTCTGCGGCGAGAGCAGCTTCGGCAGCGATCCAACAATCTGCATGAGGAAGATCTGGCGGTTCTGGTAGAAGAGCTCCGGGTGCGAGGCGACGAGCTGCCAGACGTGCGTGAGCTGCGCCAGTTTGTGGCTCTCGTTGACCGCGAGTTTCTTGGTCCAGCGAATTGCGGTGAGAAACTTTTGCACCTTGAGGCGCCGCGCCAGCGCCGGCACCAGCAGCTTGAGCGACCGACGCACGAGGTGGCGCGACTCGCTGGAGTGCTCTCGAAGGAGAGCGACGAAAACCTGCAGCACAATGTCGGACGGCGTGCGGAAGACGTTGATGAAGGTGCAGATGTTCACGTAGGCCCACTGCTTGCTGGAGGAGTCGTCATGCTTGAGGTGATTCCACGCAAACTTGATGAGCTCCTTGCGCAATGGGTCAAGCTCCATGCTGTAGTTGGCAATGAGCAGGGTCGCCAGCTTGAGCTGTTGCACCTGGAGCGCCTCTTGACTCGATGGCGTGTCCTCAAACAGCGAGGAAGGCGGCGTGCGTACCTTCTCCAGCAGTTGCGGCGAGACGGAGCCGCTCGCATTCGCATGCGTAGGTGTGTGTGCTTGCGCGCTCGTGTTCGTGTTCGTGTTTGTGTTCGCGTTCGCGTTCGGGCTGGCGCTGGCGTTGGTGCTCGAGCCGGGCGTTGCGCTCGTGGCGGCCCCAGAGTCGACAGCCGCAGGGGCGCCGGATGACTGATCCGCCACCGCTGACGAGGACGACTTGGCGGCCGCAGTAGGCTGTGCTCGCTGCGGCGGCGTGGCAGTTTGCGCCGCCTCACCCGAGCCACCCTGCTGCGAGTCGACAGAGGACACCACCGAGGACGCGGACGAGGACGGCAGCGAGGCCGACGTCGAGGCGGAGCCGCGCAGCGGTGTAGTGGCGCCCCGCTCAGTTGTCGGCTGGCTCGAGATGATACTCCGCACGAGCTGCTCGCCGAGGAGACGGCCGTCGCCGAGATCAATGCGGCTCGTGTGAAAAGGACGGGTCCCGCGCGAGTGCATGAGCACGGGAATGACGATGAGCCGCAAGGCGGCCTCCTTGAGGTGCGACGTCATCACCGACCCGGTGGCGATGAGCTCCACGTAGTGCTTGACGACGGCCAGGCGCATGTCCATGACCGGGTTCTGGGCGACCTCATCGAGAAAGAAGCGCGAAAGCACGGCGCCGTCGGTCGTGGTGCGGACTGACGCAAGGGTGAGCATCTCAAACGGAACGGATGCGGCGGTGAGCAAGAGGTGCTCGAGCTGGTTCGCGGTCTGCGGACTCACGCCCGAGGTCGCGCCGGTGGCTGCGCCGCTGCTGGCACCGGCGCCAGACCCGTTCCCAGCAGGCCCGCCCCCGCCAGAGGCATCGCGGCGCTGACGATCGCGACCCACAGCCTTCGTGGCATGGCGAAAGTGCGCCATGAAGATGCCGCACATATTGGTGTAGAATTCGCGCTGGCGCCAGGAGAGCTGCTCCTCACGGCGCAGATAGCCAAGCAGCCGCTGGTCGCGCCACACGGAGAGTAGAGTCTCAAATAGACTGAGGCGAGCGGTGAGCCAGTGCGGGCAAAAGCGAATCACTGTGTGAATGATGTCGACCGCGTAAAAGACGAGCGCCACATTCTCGGAGCGGGCACCGGGCGATTTCTCGCTGGAGAGGCCGACGCTGAGCATCGTAGAGATGAGCCGGTTTGTGTGCTCCGGCTTGATGAGCTCGGCTCGCAGTTTGCTCGCCTGCGGCATGGCCAGGAGCTGCTTGCAGAGGGGCACGAGCTCCTTGTTGCGCACAACCTCAGTGAGCAGGTAGGAGATGACGCGGCCGGGAAAGCGGTAGCAGATGAGCTGCAGAGGCTCCTTCATGGGCGACGAGAGGTGGCCCGGGCACCGGAAGAAGGGAGCCGTGTCGGGCGCCGCCGGAGGCGAGCTCGCGAACATGCGGTCCACCGTGAGCCGCTGGGCTGCACTCTCCAGCCGAAGCACTTGCAGGATGACCATGTTTAGGTTCTCCATGATGTTGCGCTCCGGGAAGTGCGAGAGCACGCGCAGGATCTCGCTGGCCAGCTCCAGGCCAGCGAGCTTCCTCTCCGTTCGCTGCTCGCCGTCCGCGGTGAGCAGCTCGCCCGGCGGAGGCTGCTTGAGGATGCTGCGGAGCTGCGTTGACAGACTGAGCGCCACGGGCGAAACGATGGGTTGCGACTTGAAGGTCTCCACGATCGCAAGCGTCCCCTGCAGCATTGTCGGAGAGAGCTCGAGGTCCATGGACGAGTTGGGCGGCGGCGCGTCGCCTTCGGACGTCTTGATGGACCGCGTGACAACCTTAAGCAGGTCAGAGACGACCTGGTCCGGGATGGCCTTGATGGCGCCGCCTTGGGCGTCGGTCCCGATGCGCTCGCGGGAGAGCGGTTCGATCACGTGCAAGCCGGCCTGCGCCGCGCGGCTCACGCTGGGCCACGAGCTGAGCGCCGACGTCATGATGAGCTGCACGGCGCGGTCGCGCACCTTGCGGAACTGCTCCATGGCGTCCATCTCACGCAGCAGCTCGACCCCGCCGCGCGCAAAACACGCTCTCAAGAGGTCCACCGCCGCGACGCGCAGCAGGACGCTCCGGGGGATGTCCGGGAAGGCGTATGGCCCGGCAAAGAGGCAGCCCGGCGTGTGGTCGCTCGAGGCGAAGGACGTCGGGCCCGTCTTGTGCGCCAGTGGGCTCGGGTTGTACTCGAGGCAAACCACGTAGCTTCGCTCGCTGCTGGGGCGCGCTGCCATCTCTACCAGAATGATGGCGTCGGCCATGGTTTGCACGATGCGCTTGCTCATGTCGTCCTTGAAGAGATCGATCGGACAAGGAGTTTGATCGAGCAGGAAGGCGAGCGTGTCGAGCACGAAGACCTGCATGCCGCTCGCGCGCTTGCGCACGGTGCGCTCTAGGAGCTCCTTGCGCAGCGCATTCACGCCGTCTGGGTCGGCGGCAAGCAGCTCGCCCATGGAGCATCCGCAGCACTTGGCCAAAAGGGCAAAGGCGCGCTTGCACGCCTGGCGGCTCGGGTGGTGCTGGGTGCGAAGGAGCCGGAGGAGCGCCTTGACGGAGCACACCGTCTCCGGGCTCGCAGTGGCTGGGCGCGCTTCCGCAGTGGTCTTGGTGGTGCTTGCGCTAGCGTCCGCGTTCGCCAGGTGACAGGCCACGATGGCCTCTTGCAGCCCAGTGAGGGCGTGATAGAAGGTGTCGATGCCGAACGGCTCCTGATGCGTCTCAAGGGTAAGCGTGAAGACGTCCAGCACGAGCTCCTGCAGGGAGACCACCCAGGCGGCGCCGGCGAGCGCCATGAGGCGTCGCAAGCCAATGCAGGCGCCGGTCCGGGCTTCCCAGCGCGCCTCGCTGGCAGCGAGCTGAAAGCGTTGCACGAGGTCGCGCAGAAGGGGCTCCGCGGCGGTCCCGACCGGGCCGGCGCCGCTGCTCAGCGACTCCAAGTCGAGCCCCTGCGCGAGTGTGCTGGTCATGCGCTCGAGCATGAGGAGGCCGAGGCGCACGTGCGCGGGCGACGCCGAGGTGAGCATGCGCACGAGAACTTCGTTGGCCACGGTCGCATCCACGCCCGCCCCAACAATAGCCGGCGCCATCTGCCGCTCAAGGTCAGCGGCGGACGCGTCCGCCGCAGCGCCGGCTGCTGCAGACCCAGCATGGTCGTCGCTGGACAGGCTCGAGGCGCGCTGGCGACCCGCTGCGCTCCCTCGGGGTGTGGATGGCTGAGCCATGACGGCCCCCGAGTCCATCACTACGAGGCCCGTGCTGTCAGAGCGGTGGGACGCCGTCATGCCGGCTACGACGATGAACTCAAGGACGCCCTGAAGCAGCGGCCACGTGCTCGTGGACGTGTGGAAGTCGCAGCTTGCCTCGGCAAGTCCCGCGAGCGTGTCGACGAGCAGCCCGCGCTGCGCCCTCTTGAGTGCGCTGGCGCCTTTGGAGGAGGCGAGCGACGGCGTGTGAAAGTACGGGATTTTGCCGGTCTTGCCCTCAATGAATGCGCGCAGCGCGTCCTGGCCCTGCGCGGGCGCCCCGCCAAGGGGCAGCTCCGACAGGTCGCTCGTGTCGAGCATGTGCGCGACGCAGGCGAAGAGGAGGTGCACGGCGCGCTGCTTCAGGTGGCCCGAGTCCTCGATGTTGGCGAGAATGTTGGCTCCAGGGGCTTGCTTGGGCACGGGCGCGGACATTGGCGTGAAGAGCGCGCGCTGCACCGGGGTTTGCGCGACGCTGGCGGCAGCCGCAGCGGCGCTCCCGAGCGAGAGCCCGGCGATGTGTGGTAGGTGCGGCGGGTCAGAGCCCGCCTGCGGTGACGCGAGCCCAGAGGCGGCCGCAGAGCTGGTAGAGGACGCTGCCGCTGGAGACTTGAGCCCCCCCGCCGCGAGTGCTGCCACGGCGGTTGACAAGGGCCCGCCCTGCGGATGCGCCCCGAAGCGCATCCGCTTGGGGGAGAGCGGCGCACGGGCCTGCTGCTCGCGCTGCAGCAGCGTGGCGAGGCTGGCCCCCAGCTCCGGCTGGAAGGTCTCGTGCAGGAATGCGCAGGCGCTTTGGGCCACCTGGTCAAGGCAAAGCTGGAGCTTGGCACCGCCTCCGTTGCCACCGCTGCCGCTGCCGCTGCCGCCACCGCCGCGCGCGTGGCTCTGCTGCGCGATGGCCCAGTGCATCTCGACAACGAGCGCGCGCTCCGCGGCGGCAGACGGTCGAAGAGGGCGCGTGGGCGGCGAGTCGAAGAGCGCCAGACGGGCGCGCTGGCCCATCTTCCCGAGCACACGCAGCGCGCCAGTACCGCAGGGCTGGGGCGAGGGCTGCAAGAGCTTGGCGATGGCGTGCGCGAAGGTTGGCGAGCCCTGATTGGCCGCCTCGGCTCGGTGCAGAAAGAGCCCCTCGAACTCCTCCGGGCCCATGTTGTCCACCCAGGACTCGAGAATGCGCAGCGCGAGACGGACGAGCTCCGTGCTGCGATGGCTGTTGGCCGCCAGCGCCGTCTCGAAGGCACTTTGCAATATGGGAGTGTGCTGTGCGAGATCTGGTCTCGGCACGCGGACCGCGAACAGGAGAACGATCTCCGCAATGAGGTCCGCCCGGGCCCCGCGTGAGTACTTGTCGGCGCCGCCAGCCTGCACAAGGAGGTGAGAGAGCGCACGCAGCGCGGGCACGAGCAGGTGCTGGACCTTGGTCTTGACGAGCTCCTGCAGCACCGGTCTCCTCGCGATGGAGCGCATGAGCGAGCGAAGCGTCATGAGGTAGCAGTCGCGACCCTGGCTGCTCGCACAAATGACCGCGGCGCGGGTCACGGGCGCTGGCTGGTTGATGAGCGACAGACCGGGCTTGTCTTTCTTCGCCTCGCAGCGTTGCATGTACTGCGAGATGAACGGGCTCCGCACTGCGGACCGCACAAAGGCGAGCGACGCGCTCGTCATGTGGGGCGCGAGCACGAAACAGAGCGTCATGAGCTTTTCGATGCGCGCCTGAAGATTTCCCGCAATAGTCCAGCCCGGCATCAGACCTCCGAGACGTGTTGCGGACGCGGACCCGTTGTCCGCGGCCTGGCGGCCAAGGCTGACGTTGAGTGAGGGCGGCGCAGGCCCGGCCACGGAGTCTTCCGTATAGTTTTCTATGCAGACGAAGAGGATCTCAACGAGCTGCGAGAGAATGGACGGAAGGTTGGCCTCGACCTGGACGCCCTCCTCGAGGACCGTCTCGCCATAGGCCTTGCGCACCGCGGGGCGTGGTTTGCCCCCCGGAACAGCCAGGCCTGCGCCAGCGCTGGCAGAGGCGCCCTTGAGCGCACTCGCACTGCTTGCACCAGCGGTCGCCGAAGTAATGGAAGCCGTGGATGCCGCAGCAGCGCCAATCGTCGTTGCAGCGAAAGACGGCGGCGGCGGCGACGACGACGACGAAGATGATGTGGAAGAGGAGGACATCGAGGACTGGCGACCGCCGCCAGAAGGCGAGGCAGCCTCGCGAATGCGCTTGAGGCTGGGCCCGCCGCCGCCGCCGGCGGCGACGGGTGACGCCGCGCGAGTTGCTGGTGGCGGCGTCGAAACGGGGGAGGTGGCGCCGCTGGGCAGTGGGCTTGCGACGGCGGAGGGCGGTGCGCTGGCCCCTGCCGGCGTGGTGACCTGCTGCGCCTCGGGAGTCTTGGCAGCCGCGAGCGGCGCACTCGAGGCGACGGCAGGGAGGCCTAGGCCATGGCGCGAGGCGGCCGCCTGATTGCCGCCTTGAGGCACGCCCTTGAAATTGAGAGCGATTGGGCTCGACGAGCTAATGTTTGAGAGGTCCGGCCCGCCAATGAGTTGCTTTTTGGAAGGCAAGATCCCACCGGCCATAAGCGTGAAGTGGTCGATGAGGAACTCCAGGAGCAGCCACATGAATGAGTGGGAGATGGAGTTCTTGCGCAGGAGGCGCTTTGGGAAAGCGATGAGCGTCGGGTGGCGGACGATGTTGGCCACGAGCAGCGGGAGCCGCGCGCGGAAGAGATCGGCAAAGTCGTGCGAGTCCAGCACGGTGAAGACCTCGGCGAACTGATTGATGATCTCGAGCTCGGTGGCTGTCGCTGAGGACACCTGGTTGAGTTCCTCAGTCTTGGTCACCGGGTCTCCGCGCGGCAGCTCGTCGTAGCATTCGCTTTCCAGCAAGCCGTGACGATATACGGGCAAGCACTGAAAGCCCCACTGGAGCAGATTGGCTACCATCTCCATTTCGGTCGGGTCCAGGAGGCCGCTCATGAAGGGCTGCGTGTCTGCAGGAGTGGTGGCCGTCGCGCCCATCTCGAGGTCGCGTTCGAGCTTCTTCGGGCCATAGTTGCATACGCACCAGAGCACGGTCTTGAGGCCCTGCATCATGGTCGAAATGAGCGTTCTGATGTCCTTGACGCAGTCCGACTCGAGTACCCGGGGCTGATCCTCGTCGACATCGAAAGCGTCATCGGCTACCGAAGAGAAGGATGATGAGGACGATGCAGACGCCGCGTTGGCGGCGTTGGCGTTGGCGCTGGCGCTGGCGCTGGCGCTGGCGCTGGCGCTGGCGCTGGCGCTGGTGTTGGCGCTGGCGCTGGCAGCTACAGGAGCACCAGCAAGACTTGCATGCTGATCGGTTGTGACGTGGATGACACTGATGTCTGCGTCCGCGGCGGCGGCGGCGGCGGCGGCCGCCGCGGCGGCGTCCGCCGCAGGTGAGGAGGCCCCGCCATCCTCGGACTTCAGCGCGGAGCTTTTGTCTGCATTGGTCGACGCGGTTGCCGTCTTGGAGGCCGAGCCGGGCCGAGGCGTCCTGTAGTAGTAATAGAACGGGATCGGGCCGGCAGCCTCGGAGCGTTCGACGCCGCGGCGGCGCGCGTCGCGGCGGCGGCGTTCCTCATGTACCACCTCCGGTATGTAGTGACGCAGAGAGCCGAACTTTTGCACGATGGTGTGCAGGATGTGCACAAGAAGCGGGCGGCTCTCGTTGCGCTCCGGCTCCTTGTTGTGGAAGATGTTGTCCACCAGGTTGAGCAGCAGGCGCACAGAGGCAGCCTGAATGCTCAGCGGCATGCTCGCGTCGTGGATGTTGCGGCTGAAAATGTAAATCACCTTGGACAGCTGCCGCATGGTGAGGTCCCTACGCACGTGATGGACAAGGTCCGCCAGCGTGGAGTAGGCGAGAGGCATGAGCGGCTGCTCGCGAGCCGCGACGAGCGGGTGCGCGCCCAGCGCATGGGCCGCGTTAATACTCCCGCGCGGGATCCAATAGGAGCCGCCGAGCAAAACAGACTCGTCCAGAAAGTGGTCAATGAGACCGAAAAAGCCCTCTCGGAAATGCGTGGTGAGGATGTGGCGGGTCGCCATGAGCAGCTCCTTGCGCGCAGTGACTGCCTGTGGCGGGCACGCACGTAGCAGGCCTAGCACGCTCTGACTGATCTCGTTCTGCTGCTCGATGAGCTGGCTCTGGTACTGTGGAGACCGGATGATGAAGGTGAGGAAGGAGAGGGTCTTGACCTGGCCCACAATAAGCTGCTTGTACATGTCAGTCGCCGCAACGACAGCAGCCCCCATGCCTGCGTCCTGGTCCGTGGGCGATCCAGGTCCAGGCGGCGGCGGCGGCCGGTGCTTGATGGCCTGGACCAGCTTCGGCAGGAGGCCCTTGATGAAGGTGTCGAAAAAGCTTTCAAAGCTGCGCCCGTAGAGCCGAATGAAGTATGTCAAGTTCATGGGGACCTCACCGAGCACCTTGAAGGACTCGCTCGCGCGGCGTTGCGCGGGCTGGGTAGGCTGCGGCATCTTGGAAGCTGCGCTGACCCCGTCGGCGGTGGCGGTGGCGGTGGCTGCGCTGCTTCCCGTGGAGACGGGCAGGTAGGACGCAATGGCGGTTGGCACCTGCTCGTACAGCTTGTTCACGAAGCGGCAGAAGACCTGCAGCGTATTGCCATCAGGGCTTGGCTGATACACCTTGAGGATTTCCGAGATGACTCCGAGCGAGATCAAGGCATTTTCCTCGTTGTCCATCTCCAGCACGAGCACACACACGGCCAACATGCGGCTCACCATGGGCCGCAAGCCTTCGTTGTGTGGCAACCTGTGCAAGATCTGCAGGGCCAGGTTGCGCACCTCGTGCTGTGCACCGGCACTAAATTGCGGCGGCAGCTGCTTGAGAAGCCTCTCCAGGCGTGGTAGAACAAGCTCCAGGAAGACTGGGTACAGGCTTGACTGCGACGTCTCCGTGCTTCGCTCGCGGATGTCCTTGAGAGCGGCCACGCAGTCGCGCAGCGCCTCGGGCGTGGCCTGCACAATTTCGAGACGCTGCGTCAACGCTCGAAGTGCCAGTGCCGCGGCATGGTGCTGGCGCTGCTGTTGCGACTGTGGTTGGCGTCCATGCTGCTGCTGCTGCTGCTGCTGCTGCTGCTGCTGCTGCTGCTGCTGCTGCTGCTGCTGCTGCTGCTGCTGCTGCTGCTGCTGCTGCTGCTGCTGCTGCTGCTGCTGCTGCTGCTGCTGCTGCTGCTTTGGCAGCAGCTCCTGCTTTGGCGGCCGCTGCGGCTGTTGCTGTTGTCGTTGTTGCTGTTGCTGTTGCTGCTGCTGCTGCTGTTGCTGCTGCTGCTGATGCTTTTGTGGTTGCTGCGGCTGCTGCGGCTGCTGCTGTCGTTGCTGCGCTTGTTGTTGTTGCTGGTGGTGTGGCTGTTGTTGTTGCTGCCTTGGCGGCGCTGCCTGCTGCGAATGCATGGGCGGCGTCTGCGCGGGCGGCTGCGGCTGCGGCTGCGTCGGTTGTGTCGGCATCGGCGTCGGCGTCGGCTGCTGCTGCTGCGACGACGGCGGCGGCTGCCGCGGTTGCTGCGGCGTCGGGTCTGCCATGGCGCCCCTGACGGTCTCGGTCTCGGTTGAGCAGGAGCGGCGCAGGGAAGAGGGCGAGGCGGTGCTTCCCGTCGGCGAGCTGCGGCCGCCCGTCGCGGCCCTCGGCGGTGCGCTTGGCCTGCGTGCAGCAAGCGAGAGCGCGCGCTCTGGCTGGCCAGCTCGTCGCTAGCTAGAAGCTACGAGCTACAAACCGGGAGAAAGATGGCACGCCGCAAGTTGGCTGGCAGCACGACGGCTTGGCGAGGCGAGGCGACGCGGCGCCGCCCAAGGGCGCGGCGCGCGATCGGCCGCTCCGGCCGGCCTTCCTCGTGCCGTCCGCCGCCGGCGGCGTCTACGCCGCGTTGACTTTGAGTTTGGGGATCTACATGGCGGGTCGATCGATGGTGTCCGCCATCAACGTTAGGGGCGCGCTCACTCACTCCAGGCGAGGCAAAGCACGGATCGATGCCCAGCAGATCAAGATACATGAGAAAGATGGCTTCACTCCCCTCTCTCTCTCTCTCTCTCTCCGCTACGCTACGCACCGCCGCGCACAGCTACGCTACGCACAATGTATACGTAAGCCAGAGCGACCCCCATCCGACGGTCCAAGACTACTTGAAAGGTGAACGAGTCTCGAGCATGGCATGCATGACGAGAGGCTGCACAATGGCGTCGATGCGCTGCATGAAGCGACGACAACTTGATAGCACGATCTTGGAGACAGCGATGCCGAGAGCGCGCAAGGTTGCGAGGCGACACGCTGCTCAAGTAGCAGGAGGCCAGCAAACGCTATGAAGTCGGGGCGCGACGCAAGGAGGATGCGGTGGCCCTGCTACGCGCCTCGAGCGTGGCATGCATGGCGAGGGGCTGCACGAGGGCATCGATGCGCTGCACGAAGCGATGGCGACTTGGCAGCATGCTCTTGGAGAAGGCGATGCTGAGAGCGCGCAGGTGCGCAACGATATCCTCAAGCGGCGTGGTGCGCAGCGGCGGCAGGCGCGGGTGCTGCGTGAGCAGACGCTTCCACTGTGCCGGCACAGAAGCCGCGCCGCGCGTCTGGATGCGAGCGACCTGCGCCAGCGGTCCCAGCGCGGCATCGAGCTGGTCGTAGGCATCCTGGACGTCGGCGAGGTCACGGACACCCGGTGGTGCCTTCTTATTTGAGTGCTCGTGCCGCCAGTCGGACGCGATCTGTTGTTGTCTGGCGGGGCGAGCGCTCCCGCTTGCGGGCCCAAGTCCTCGACCCGTGGTCGCCATGCGCGCGAGAAGCGCGTCGAGGTCCTCGTCAGGCCTGGGGATGGCGTCACCGTTGGCCTCGGCAACAGCCGGCAGGCGGACAAGGTAGGGCGAATCATGGACATGCTCTCCGGCGAGCTTGACGTGGACGAGGATGCGGTCCGTGTCGAGCGGGACGACGAGATGGGCGACGCAGGTGGCGAGGTCCGGACCATCAATCCGCGCAACACGTCCTGGCGAGTCCGGCGCGAGATCGACGGCAAATTGATCCTCAAAAGACACGGGATTCGACGGGTCCGCGGGTTGAACCGGGTTGAGATGGGCGTCGCGGCGTTGCATGGTGAACTGAACAACGTGCACGCCCTTCTCGCGCGAGGTCTGAATACGCAGGTCGTCGATGACGCAGTGCGAAGCGCTCACGGGGCCCGGGTCGACGCGAACGCGCAGCGGCGAGCCGTACACGGGAAACCCGCGGAAGCGTACGTGCAGGCGGTAATGCGCGGCCTGGCGCAGCAGAGGCTTGACATGGAAGTCCATGCCCTTGTCGTGCAGGATGGTGGCGGCTTCGGCGAGGTCGAGGCCAAGCGCCTCGAGGGAGTTGCGGTGGCGAGCGGCTGCGGCGGCGGTCGCAGCGGCGCCGACGCGTTCCAGGCGCGCCGTGAGCCCACGCAGGATGGAGGGCGCGTCAGCCGGGAGGCGCTCGGGCAAGAGGCAGCGCAGCTGGAAGCGGGACGGCTCGCGCGCCGCCTGCACGACGTGCGGGCCGTCGAGCACGCAGGCAGTCGCCGTGGCGGCACGCTGGCCTGCAGCTTGGTTGAGGCTGTGCGCCAGCACGTGCGCCGCACAGTGCTGCGCAAGGCTGGTGGCGGACTTCCAGCGCACTGGGGCTGGTATGCGCTCGCTCGTCGCGAGCTGCGCAAGCCAGAGGACCAGGGCGTGCGCCCATGCGAAGGTGGCGCGGTCGTCGCGCGCCTTGATGCGAAGGCGTACCTCGGCGGCAGGGGGCTGGTCCGCCGGGCGGTGCACCGGCTCGCAGGTGGTCAGGTGCACCTCGAGGCTGCCGTGCGGGTCGGGCCTTGCCAAGCGCACCTCGGAAGTGGCGGGCGCTGGGCGCCACAGAAAGAGCACTGCGCCGCGCGCGGGCGCTGAGAGCTCCGCGAGCACGTCAGGCCCCAGGACCGCAAAGGTCTCCCGCCAGCGCTGCGAGAGCGGCGCGGAGTGCACAAAGAGGTAGCCGCACCACGGCACGGTGGCTGGGCGCGGCGGCCAGCTTACGGTGAGCCCAGCGCGCGCCGCCCTGACGCAGGTTGAGTCGGCGGCCTCCCTGGGGCCCGACTGCTCTTGCCGTTGGTGGTGTTGCTGTTGCTGCTGGGGCTGGGGCTGGGGCTGTAATGAGGAGGGCGGCTCGGGTGCCGGCGCCTGCGTGGGCTGGCGCAGCGGCGGGAGCAGGTCAGCGGGCGAGCGCGCGTCGTCGTCGGCCAGGTCGCGCAGCGAAGCCGCCCAGCTGGCCGCGAGCGCCTCGAGGTCGTCTGACTGCGCCGGCGGGCAGCGGAACTCCGCCACGTCGTCGCCCGGCGCGAAGACCACCGCAAAGGTCGGCTCGCCCGCGCGGTGGACCACCTGGCGCACGCGGCCACGGAAGAGCAGCGCCGCCCCGGCCGCCGCAGCCTCCTTGACCTCGAGCTCCCGCACGCGCGAGTGCAGCAGCCCGAAGCACCGCCTCCATCGCTCGCGCCCGTCTGCGCCGCGCTCCAGCACGTCCAGCCACCCGCCGTCGCGCAGGTACGCCGGCCCGTCGCCCATCGTGGAGATGTGCTGCTGGCGCCGCCGATTTTGCCATCATCTGAGAGACATCAGGCATACCAGCCGACCGGACGGGAGAAGTATTATACACCGTATTATACTATCGTACAAACGTTCTGACGACTCCGAGTCGGACCGCGCGGCCGCAGACCGCGGTGACGTGCAGCGTCACGGTCGCCGACTTGAACGACTTCGAGGGCCCCGCGGCGCCCCGCGGCGGCCGGTGGCGCCGGGCTACTAGCCCAGCCTCAGGCTGGGCTGCCTGGCTGGCCGAAGCCACCGTGATCATGAGATTTACGCTCGAGCACCGCCGGGCCAGTGCACTGTGCCTGCTGCAGCACACTCTTTCGGGCTACCATCCTGCCGACCAGCTGGCCGTGCTGGACCAGCGGCAGGGTCCCTGACTCCCGGCGCTGCCAGAGTCAGGCGGGACGCGCGCCTGGCGCCGGGCCGGAGCCCAGCGTGAGCACGTGGCACGCCATGCAGCATGATGCAGGCCGCCCGCGTGCTCGCGTCAGCCGGGTCAAGCCTGCTCGAGCGTGGGCTGCTCGCTCACAGGCTGGAGCTCTCTCACCGTCAAGCCAGAGCTGAGCGCGGGCGAGCAGCGCGCCCAGCGTGCCACTGCAGCCACTGCAGCCACTGCAGCCGCCTCCGCGCGCGCGCTGCTGCCGCTGCTGCGCGCTGCTGCGTGCTGCCTCCGGTTCCAGCGGCCAACCTGAGCAGCCTACGCTGCGGCCGTCTCCCCATCTCAAGCTTGCCCGCACCGGGAGCCTCGAGCCTCGCGCCGCCCGCCGGCCTCGCCGGCCTGCCAGTGGCCGCCTTGTGGCAGCCAGGTCGCCCGCGCCGCGGCGGCAGCCGGCGTCCGACTGCAGCGCGTGCACGGTGTGCCGGCGCGCGCCCGCGGCCACGGCCCGCCCGCCCCCGCCCCCGCCTGGCGAGGCGAGCATGATGGCTGATGCTGCTGCTGCCTTGGCGCGCGTGCACCTGGCCGCGCGCGCGCGCTGCTGCAGACCTTGATCGCGGCGGCGGCGGCGGCGGCGGCGGCGGGGCGGCGGCAGCGGGGGCGGCGGCGCGGGCGGCGGCGCGCGCGCGCTCGTTCCTGCGGCGGCGGCGGCCCGCGGCGGGCGGGATCGCGGCGCGGCAGGCAGAGACAGGCAGCTTGCGCGGCGGAGAGGGCGGCGGCCTGCGGCGCGCGTGCAGGCTCGGCGCGGCGCGGCGCGGCGGCGGAGGCCGACGCGACTGCGTGAGGTGCGGCAACGCGGCGGCGCGGCAGCGGCAGCGGCAGCGGCAGCGGCGGCGCGGAGCGCGGAGGCGCGGGCAGCGGCTCAGCGCGCGCGGGGCACGCCAAGGCGACGAACGAGCGGGGGAAGGAGGGAGAGCGCGAGGGAAAGAAGGGGTGCGTGCTGCCTGCACGTACACACGCCAAAAGCGCGCGCGCGTGGTGGTAGTCCGCGCGAGCCAGCACGGCGCGGCGCAGCGCGGCGTACGGTTGATCTGTGAAGCAGGCGGAGGGGGTTGCCAGTGGCAGCCGTGAAATAGCTGGCTGTAGGCAGGGACGGAAGCTCTGACTGACGGTGAGAGGTGGGGCACGAGCCTGCCTCCCCGCACGAACAGCGAGGGAGCGAGCGAGGGTGCGAGCGAGGGTGCGAGCTTGCGTGGCTCGTAGGGCAGCAGACCTCTGACGCGCCGAGGCCTGTCAACGAGGCCAGCAAAGAAGATGGCAGCCCGGAGGGTCATCACGCTGCCGCGGCGGTATCGCTATCTGGCGCCCGCGCTGCGCGATGGCGAAGCTGGGCTGGAGCGCGTGCGCGAGGCCTCGATGCGTATGACGCGCGCACAGATCGTGGGCAAGGTCATGATGGTCGCCGGCGGCGCCCTCGTGGGCATGGCGTTGCTTTCGCTCACGGGCGCGGGCGAGCGGCACGCCGAGACCGTGGCGGCCGGCGGTCGCATGTTGCAGGACGATCCGGAATGCGTCACGTACTTCTCGCCGTTCCGCGATGGCACGATCCAGACCAAGGGAGTGGCCCTTTGTGAGGGCCACTACGGCTGGTTGTGGCTCTGCGTGCTGCTCATGATGTACATGTTCTGGACGCTGGCCATCGTGGTGGACGAGGACTTCGTGAGCATCTTGGACTTTGTCGTCAAGACACTGGACATTGACGAGGACGTGGCCGGCGCCACCTTTATGGCAGCGGGTGGCTCGGCACCGGAGTTCTTCACCTCTCTCATTTCGGTTTTTGAGCTCACCGGGACGGGTTTCGGCACCATCGTGGGCAGTGCCATTTTCAATATCCTCTTTGTCATCGCGGCGTGCGCATACTTTGCGCGGCCGCGCGAGGAGGTGATGCTGCGCCGGGAGGGCAAGAAGCCGATGAACGCACCCTGGCCCTGGGAGCCCTTGCCGCTCTCGTGGTGGCCGCTGCTACGCGACTCGGTCTCGTACGTGCTCGGCCTGATCGTGCTGGCGCTCTTCTACTTTTGCTTTACAGAGGGCCTCACGCCGGGGACCTGCAATTTCACGCAGGGCGGTTACATCATGTGGTATGAGTCCTTTTTCCTCTTTTGCATGTACGTGGCGTACTGCTTCCTCATGGTGGTCCAGAACCCAATCAAGCGCTTCATCCAGTTGCACCTGCCCTTCATCGTTCCCATCAAGCAGCGCGGCGAAGTGCTGGCGCTGGCGGCTGCGGAGACGGGGGCGGAGACGGGCGCGGTGGGCGCGGACGATGGCGATGATGAGGACGACGTCGAAATTGGCCGGCCTTCGCGGACCGAGCCCAAGACCATCATGACCACGGCCAAGCTCAAGGGCAATCAGTCAGAGCAGAGCCGTCGCGACCTGCCAATCAACCCGGACGAGGTCAAGGCGACCAGGCAGGCCAGCGCCCAAAGCCTCGCCTCGAGCAACCGCACCCTAGTTGGCACGCCTTCGCTCAAGAACCTGCGCTGGTCCAGCGTGCGCTCCATGCGCGGCACGCGCTCTCACAAGGGCTCCGTCGCCTCCGGCACGCGCTCTCACGAGGGCTCCGTCGTAGGCTCGCCTAACGCCAGCAAGGACGGGAGCTCTCGGAGCGTGTTCGAGAAGCAGCTTGATGAGGAGGAGAAGGAGATGGCGGAGAGCTTTGAGGATGAGGAGCCCGAGCTCGAGGTCGTGGCGCCAAGCATGCGGCCTTCGGGCTGGATGAGCCTTGAGGCACGGAACGAGGAGGGCGACCCCATTCCGCTGTACATCGTCATCGGCAACAACATCTTGTACATCCTCGTGCAGCCGGTTCTCCTGGCCAACTTCACCGTCTACTTTCACTACGACAACCTCGGCAAGATCAAGCGCTTCCGCATGCTCGCCATTGTCTACGGCTTCATCATGTCGCTCATCTGGATCGCTATCTTCACCTGGCTCATGGTCTACTCTGCTGAGACGCTCGCAGGCACTATTGGCATGCCGGATACCGTGCTCGGCTTTACCATCCTCGCCGCTGGCACCAGCGTGCCGGACTTGCTTTCCTCGGTCTTCGTGAGCCGTCTCGGCTACGGCGACATGGCCGTCTCGAGCAGCATCGGCAGCAACATCTTCGACATTCTCGTTGGTCTCCCCATCCCCTGGCTCATCAGCATTGCCAGCACCGGCAACCCGCTTCCCGTTACCACGGGCGCCGTCGCCTTCTCGCTTGGGGTCATCATCATGATGATCATCTTCCTCATCATCATCATTATCTGGCAGGACTGGAAGCTCACTATGTCAGGCGCCTACGCGATGATGGTGCTCTACTTTGTCTTCCTCGTCGCCATCATCTTGGCTGAGGTTTTGTGATGATGAGTCAACATGGCCTTTGACGCTTTCGAATGAGAAGTAACGATGATCACTGATGCCTTCCCCCCCCCTCCCAAATGATGTGTCACGCGCCGCACGTGCGCGAGCGCGAGCGCGAAAGCGCACGATCTGGCACCGGCTTGGACTCCAAAGAGCCCTCTTTTTTTCGAATGAGCAATCCGGCTCGACTTGAGTCGTTGCCTCGTACTTGCGATGGTGCAATCAATACCTTAGTGCCTGGGCCTTGGTCCCAGTGCACGCGTGGACAATAGTGTCTTGTCTGGCCACGACATCGCAGATGGTTGTTTCTGTGTATCTCGCAAGATGGTGTGTCTTTCCAAAAAAGGTTGCGAGCGTGTTGGTGCCCTACTCATGCCCCCCCCAAAGCCAGGACGGTCGATGATCTACAATGCATGACTTATTTCCATTTCGCTGGCTCTTGAGTCCCTCGACGGACGACCATGCGTGTTTGTGGATTTTTTTTTTAAAGTTAGACCTTGCCGGGCTGGAACTCGAGCTCCGGGCCCTTGACGCCCTCCATCGCCTTGGAGAGACGGTCCGCAAACTTCTCGTCCACGCGGCGAAAGTGGCCGAGCTGGCGGTCGATGGTCTTCTTGTTGCAGGTGCCAAGGCTGCCGGCGATGTTGTTGATGAGGCGCTCCATGGCGTCGTCGTCGAGGATGTCGAGGAACATCTTGGGCTGGTCGTAGACGTCGTCCTCGGTGCCCCAGTCGCTGCGCTGGATCTCGCCCTCCACGCGCCAGGTGGGCTCCGGATGCGCGCCCTCCTTCACCTTGGGGTGCGGCTGGCTGGTACGGTAGTAGTTGATGCGCGCGCCGTAGTTGCCGTCGACGCGCATGGCGCCGTCGCGGTAGGGAGAGTTGACCTCAGAGTTCTTGGGCTTGTTGATGGGAATGGAGTTGTGGTTGACGCCGAGGCGGTGGCGGTGAGCGTCGGCGTAGGCGAAGGCGCGGGCCTGCAGCATGGGGTCCGGGGAGAGCCCAATGCCCGGGACGACCTGGTGCGGCGCGAAGGCAGACTGCTCGACCTCGGCGAAGTAGTTCTCCGGGTTGCGGTTGAGCTCCATGACGCCAACCTTGTGAAGAGGGAAGTCCTTGTGCGGCCAGACCTTGGTCAGGTCGAAGGGGTTCCACTTGAAGTTCTTGGCCTCCTCGTCGGTCATGGTCTGAATGTACATGGTCCAGCGAGGGAAGTTGCCGTCCTCGATGGCCATGTAGAGGTCCTTGGTGGCCCAGCGCGGCTCGACGCCCTCGAGCTTGGGCCACTGCTCCTCGGTAAAGAACTTGCGGCCCTGCTCCGACTTGAAGTGGAACTTGCACCACACGCGCTCGCCCTTGTCGTTGATGAGGCTGAAGGTGTGCGAGCCGTAGCCGTGCGCGTGGCGCCAGCCCATGGGCGCGCCCATGTCGCCCATGAGGTAGAGCACCTGGTGCAGGCTCTCCGGGGAGTGGCTCCAAAAGTCCCACCACATGGCGTCCTGCCGCCAGTACTTCTCCGGGTGCTCCTTCTGGCTGTGGATGAAGTCGATGAAGCGCGAGGGGTCGCGCACGAAGAAGATGGGCGTAAAGTTGCCCACCATGGACCACACGCCCTCCTCCGTGTCGAAGTTCACCGCAAAGCCGCGCACGTCGCGGTAGATGTCACCGCCGCCCTTGCTCCGCGCCACCGTCGAGAACCGCGCGAAGATGGGAGTCTCCTTGCCCACCTCGCCCAGGAACTTGGCGCACGTCAGGTGCGACACATCGTCCGTCACCGTGAAGGTGCCGTGCGCGCCCGCGCCCACCGCGTGCACCACGCGCTCCGGGATGCGCTCGCGGTTGAAGTGCGCGTTCTTCTCGATCAGCGCGAAGTCCTGCAGCAGGAGCGGGCCATACTTGCCCGCCGACTGCGAGTACTGGTCCGCCGGCAGCGGCGTGCCCACGTCGTTCGTCAGCACCTTCTGGTTCTCCGCCTCGCCGTCGAAGCCCATCTTGGTCTCTCGCTGGCTAGATGGCCAGGCCGGTCGCTCCTTGTGCGTGATCTCTTGCTCTTGCTCCGCGTGGTCGATTCGAGTCTGCCGCGCTCTGCCGCCCCAGAATAGCCGCTGGTGCTCCCTTCGCGCTCCTGACGCACAGCCTGGCTGGTCTCCCTCATCAAAAGGTCCGCTGTGCGCCTCCGCATCATGCGTTCTTCCTCCCAAGTGCGTTCAACCTGGCAACCGCGGTCGAGCCTGCAGCCAGATCAACACCTCGATGCTCGAACACGAGAAGTTCTCTAGGCTAGCCTAGGCTAGCAGTGAGCAGCAGCCTGGCAGCCAGGCAGCAGCACAGTTCCGCAGAGCCGCTGTGCGTCGCCTACGGGTCCGGGTCGAGGGACGACGGCCCGACCGGCTCGGCCTGATCCTTCCACTCCAGCCTCCCCAGCCGCAGCGGCGAGTGCCAGAGGCGGCTGGGCGGAAGGTCTCGTGGGCGCGGCGGAGGCGTGATGGCCGTGGCTGCAGTGGGCGGGCCGGCCGTCACCGCCGCGCAAGAGCCGCCTGCGAGACTGCGGCCGACCTGCGCCTCGCCGGGACAGCCGCGCTCCGTCCCGAAGCGCAGCCTCCCTCCCGAGTCACTCGGCCTTGCAGTGGTGGGAAGGGCAGTGCCAGAGCTCTACTAGTAACTTAGGCCTTAGAGTCACGGTGGTCGTCGCCTCAAGGCTCACGGTCAGGCAGGCTGGCAGCCAGCCCAAAAGGCCCGGCGCGGGCCCAGCTTGCGGCCAGGCACGGCAGCGAGGCGCTGGCTCAGCCTGGCTCAAGTTCAAGTTGTGGCCGCCGTGGCGTGGCGGCGGGAATCTTTTCGTTGCCCAAAGCGCCACAGGGAGTCAAGCAGCCACAGCGACGTGTGATCATGCCTGCGCGCCTGGCCCAGCTCCCGATGATGCTCTCAGCCTCATCGGGCGAACTGCATTGCTGCGAGAACTGCGCTGCTGCGAGAAAAAGGCCGCAGGGCCGCGCCGGGCGAGGTGCTGAGCGGCTCAGTCCACGGCGGGCAAGAATGCTGGCGCAGCTCGAGCGACGACTTGCCAGCGGCAAGAAGGCCTTGCGCGGCTCGAGCCTCGAGCCTCGAGCGACGACTTGGCAGTGGCCATTGTTGAGCACCCCAGGGCGCTCTCTCAGCCGTGGTGGATAATGTATGACGCCGGATGGCGACCACGAACCGCGATGGGTCTGCTTGTGCCTGAGCGGCCATGGCGGGCCGGCCGGCCTTTACTGTGTTTCAACAAATTCAAGTTCAAGTTGGGCTCCGAGCTGAGCCCAGCCCGCCGGCGGCCGCGGCCCGACTGCACTCGTCAAGTTCGACCGCGGACCGGATGCGCAGTGGCACTACTCCGAGTCTGCCATGGCAGTGCAAAGCGGGGCATCATGATGTGGTGGCGACCGGCGAGACCGAGCGCCGCTCAGCCGCGGTCCGCTGCGCCGGCAGCTGGCCCGGCACCTCTCGCACCATCTCGCTCTCGTGGTGGTCGCCCGCCCAGCCCAGCCTCCTTGGCCGGGCTTGGCCGGGCTTGGCCGCGACGAAGCGCGACGAACTGCACTGCACCAGCACTGCACTGCACCAGCACTGCACTGCACTGCACTTCTTCGTTCGTCATTCTCACTGACAGACGGCGAGTGCCTGTGAGAGGCAGGCAGGCAGTCAGGCAGGCAGCTGAGGCGCGCTGATCAGAGGCAGGCGGGCAGGCTGCCATTCCCGTCTTCGCCGGCCGGTGGGAGGAGGATGCTGCGCTGCGGCGGCGGCGGCGGCGGCCGCGGCGGCGCGGCGGCGCTGGTGGCGGTGGCCGCGACGCTGGCGCGGAGCGGGAGAACCCCCCGCGCGCTGGTCGGCGCAGGCCGGACGCGCCTTTGGTGGGCGGGGCCCTCCACGGCGCCAAGGTCCACCGCAACATGGACGGCCACGGCACGGCTCCACCCGAGGGCAGCGCTGGCGGCGACGTGGCGCGCGCGGGCCCTGCACAGCGGGCGGCCCGCGCGGCTCGCAGCGCAAGCACGGCCGCAGACCGAGCTGCTGTCCAAGAAGGACGAGCAGACGGAGCAGACGAAGCAGACGGAGCAAACGGAGCAGACGGCGCAGACGGAGCAGCCGCAGGCGCCGCGCAGCAACGCGGAAGCACTGCAGCGCATCTTGGGCATGGCCAAGCCAGAGGCGGCATTGATTGGGGCATCCATGGCGACGCAGGTGGTGACAAGCTCCATCTCGCTGGTGTTTCCGGCGGCCATCGGGCGCATTCTTGACCTGAGCCTGACGGACGCAACGGGGCTGACACCCATGACCGTGACGGGCGTGCTGTCCGCTCTCTTCGTGGTGCAGGGCGCACTCATCGTGGGGCGCACGGCCATGCTGAACGTGGCTGGCGAGCGACTCATCGCGCGCTTCCGCAAGCAGCTCTTTGCGAGCATTCTGGCTCAGGACTTGAGCTTCTTTGACCGCACGCGCACGGGCGAGCTCATCAACCGACTGGCCAGCGACACGCAGCTCGTTCAAAAGTCCATCACGGGCAACCTTGTGTCGGGCCTGCGCAGCAGCTTCATGGCCGTGGGCGGCACCTGCATGCTCTTCTACACCTCGCCGATGCTGGCGCTCGTCTCGCTGAGCGTGATCCCACCCGTGGGCGTGGCGGCGCGGTACTTTGGCCGCGCGCTCAAGGGCCGGCAGGCCAGCGTGCAGGATGCGCTGGCCGAAACCTCCACGGTGGCTGAGGAGGTCATCGCCAACGTGCGCACCGTGCGACAGTTTGCCGGCGAGCCGCTCGAGGTGGCCAAGTACAACGCGCGCATCGACACGGCGTACCGGCGCGCCTGCGAGGTCGGGCTCACCTCGGCTTGGTTCGATGGCTCCGTGCACCTGGCCGCCAACTTCAGCCTCATTGCCGTGCTGGCCTTTGGCGGCTCTCAGGTCATGACGCAGCAGATCACCGCGGGCGAGCTCACGTCCTTCATCATGTACAGCCTCTACGCGGGCTTCAACATCACGAACCTGTCCACGGTGTACTCGGAGCTCATGCGCGGAGTCGGCGCCTCCACGCGCATCTTCTCCATCATCGATCGCGTCCCACAAATGCCCTCCTCCATCACTTCGGCTGCCGCCGGTCGCGCCGGCGCCACCAGCGACCCGAGTACGCTGCCGCCCTCGGTCGTGCACTCCATCTACAGCTTGATGGGCGAGGACGAGGATGGCAAGGCCAAGACGGAAGATGGCCAGGCCAAGACCGAAGCCGCCGCGGGCGCGGCGCACGCCGGGCGCCGCCACCCCTTCGGCGCCAACTTCTTCGGCCTCGTTCAGGAGACCACGGACCACCACACGACGCCGCGCGGCACCGAGGTCCAGGCGCACTCGGGCTACGACGAGATCGTTCGCGGCGAGGCGCTCCGTCTCGAGACGCCGCCCATTTACGGCAACATCGAGCTGCGCGACGTCTCCTTCGCCTACCCGTTGCGCCCCGGCTCGCCCATCCTGTCCGGACTCAGCCTGCGCCTGGAACGCGGCTCCACCATGGCGCTTGTGGGCTCCAGCGGTAGCGGCAAGAGCACCATCGCCAGTATGTTGCTGCGCCTCTACGACCCGCAGGAGGGCCAGGTGCTCGTCGACGGCGTCGACATCAAGCGCATCGACCCGCACTGGCTGCGCAGTCACATCGGCGTCGTGTCCCAGGAGCCTGTCTTATTCTCCGGCACCATCGAGGAGAACATCCGCTATGGCAAGATCAACGCATCCATGGACCAGATCGTCGACGCGGCGCGCGCGGCGCGCGCGCTCGACTTCATCCAGGCATTCCCCGACGGTATGGACACGCGCGTTGGCGAGCGCGGCGTGCAGCTCTCGGGTGGCCAGAAACAGCGCATCGCCATCGCGCGCGCCATCCTCAAGGACCCGCCCGTTGTCATCCTCGATGAGGCCACCTCGGCGCTCGACGCCGAGAGCGAGTACCACGTTCAGCAGGCCATCGAGGCCATGATGAAGGGTCGCTCGGTCCTCAGCATTGCGCACCGCCTCAGCACGTACGTTTCGCTTGACTCTTCGCGCACCAGCAAGATGGGCCGCTCGCTCACTGGAGACTGACCCGACACGTTCGAAACTTCTTGCTTGCTTGCTTGCTTGTTCGTTTGCCTACACACAGCATGCGCGCTGCGGACACCATCGCCGTGCTCCGGGAAGGGCGCGTCGTGGAGCAGGGCTCCTTTGAGGAGCTCAACCGCAAGGGCACCTCTTTGCAGGATCTCGTCAAGAGACAGCTGTAGTCAGCTGGACGCCTCATTGCCACTCCTGCAGCTTGCCAGAAGCTGCTCCTCTCTGATAGAGTCCGCGCGCGAGAGCGAGCAGGCTAGCTAGTTTCTTCCGCGCGGCCGCATGCGCGCCACCTGCTCCAGGAAGGCGTCCAAGCGCGCCACCTCCGGCGCAAGAGCACGTGCTGCCTCAATGTCGCGCTCTGCTTCGCGCACGTCGCGCACGATTTGCTCCAATAGCGGCCCTAACTTGGACTGCACCTGCGCCTGGATCTCCAGCAGCTTCGCGTTCACCAGCGCCTGCGCACGCCGCAGCCCCTGTGTTAGCCAAACCCATGGAATCCACTCACGACCAGAACCGGCCCGAGCAAACCCTCGAGGACTTACCTCCACTTGCGGCACCACCTCTTTGCACGCCAGCGAGCACGCCTCCACGTCGGCCTGCAGCAGCACGGCGTCGTCCGCGCGCGGGGCTGCATCCTCGTTGTCTCCCGAGCCCTCCATCATGCTCGCGCACTGCACTGCGGCTCAGCTCCTGCGGCGCTGCTCGCTCGTCCTTCCGCGGCCTCGCTCCGGCGCTCTTTGACTCTGACCCAAGCTGCCGTTCTGCTTGACGAGCACATGATTTCAAATTCCAAATGTCAATGCCTGTGCATGCGATTCGAAAGCGCGGTAACAAAGCTCGTTCATGAGGAGAGGCGCAGTACGAGTGAGAAGCATGACGTCGCGAGCTCGCGAAGCTAGCAAGTTGCGAAGCCATGATCGAGCAGGTGGTTCGCTCTGCATCACAAGCAAAGCAAGACAACAACGTGTTCTCGTCTTTCAAGAAATAGAAAAAAGAACGCGGACCTGAGCGTTATGCCTCTGACGAACTAACCCCGCTCGCTCGCTCGCTTGTTCTCAGCGCTAAGCGCTCAGGCTTCCAAGCTCTCAAACTCTCAAAAGCTTTCGTCAAGCTATCGTCGTGGTGACTGGCACTGGCAGTGCGCTGTAACACCCCTGGACGCGGCCCCTGGACGAGTCAGCGCGTTTCGTCTGCGACCGCCGTGGCCGCTGCCCGGGCACTGGCAGGCAGCACGGCCACGGATCATCACGAACGTCGACAACTTGAACCATCCGGCGTGAGCCATCCAGCGCCGTCCAGGCTGTCCAGCGTCACGCAGAGCCCCGGAAGTGAGTAAACCAGCCGCTGCCGGGCGTCGCTGGCCGTCGCTGGCCGTTCACAGCAGCTGAGGCAGCTGAGCAGCGCACTGTAGGCAGTGCAGGCGGTGCGCACAAACATCATTCGCTCGCCTGATGTGCTGTCAGAGTCTTCTCCTTGCTCTCACTCTCACTGCTCTCTCCCTGCTCTCTCACTGCCTCACTGCCAGGCTCTCGGCAGTGAACACAAGCTAGGCTACTAGGCCTACTAAGTAGAGCTACTTAGCCAGCACGGCGCGCGCAGCAGGCTCGCCGAGACCCGCAAGCCGAAGCCCGCGCTCACGGCTCGCGCCGACCGCACGCACGCGAGGGGCCGCCAGCGCGCGGGGCGGCGGCGCTGCGCGGCGCTGCGCGGCGCGGCGCGGCGCGGCGCGGGAGCGAGCGGCGCGGGCGGGCGCGGCGGCGGCGGCGCGGCGGGCGGAGCCCACGCGGCGGCCGGGCGGCGCGTGCCGAGGCGGGCGGCACGCGCGCCGGCGGCTCGCGAGGCCTGCTTGCGCCGACGGAGGGCCGCGTGCGGCGTGCAGCGAGCGGCAGCACGCGCGCGCACCGAGCGGTGCGGCGGAGACGCGCAGAGCGGCAGCGGCGGCGGCGGCGGCGGCGGCGGCGGCAGCGGCGGCGGCGGCGGCGGTAGCGGCGGTAGCGGCGGCGGCGGCGGTAGCGGCGGTAGCGGCGCGCGGGACAGAGGGAGGGAGGATGCGGCGGGTGTCGGCGCCGCTGCCGCGCAAGCGCAAGACGCCGACCTGGCTAGAGCTGCTGGAGGCGCGCGACGATGTGTCGCTCACGCAGGCTCTGGAGACGGACGTGCTGGGCGTGCGCACGCGGGTGGGGCCGGACCAGGAGACGCTGTACATCGCGGCGGTGCGACTAGGGGCGCGCAGCGCGGCGCAGGTGCTGCTGCGGCATGGCGCGGACATCAACGAGGAGGACCGCCTTGGCAACACGGCGCTGCACATGGCGTGCGCGACGCGGGATTCCCTCACTGCCAGGGACCTCATCGACAGCGGTGCCCACCTGGACAAACAGGGCAAGTTTGAAATGACGCCGCTCATGCTGGCGTGCCGCGAGTGCCTGTATGACGTGGCCTTGCTGCTCGTGGAGCGCGGCGCCGATCTCAACCTTCAGAACCAGTATGGGTGGAACGCCTGCATGTTCGCGGCGCGCTACCACAGTGCGAATAATCAGGTGCTCGTGAGCATGATCGAGCGCGGCGCCGACCTCTCGCTCAAGAACGACGACAGCTGGACGCTCCTCATGTTCTGCCTGCGCCACAACCACCTGGCCGTAGTGCCAATGCTGCTGGAGCGCAACGCGAATCTAGAAGGCGTGAATCAGGACAAGTGGAACCCGCTGCACCTGGCGCTGCGGTACGCTACGGGCGACGTGGCGCTTACCGTGCTGGAGGCCTTCTCCAGGAGCCCAACCGCCGACCTCAACGCCAAGAACGTTGACCAGTGGACCGCGCTTGCCTTCGCCATCCGCTATGGCCATGCCGATGTCGCCAAGCGCCTGATTGAGCTCGGGTGCGACCTGGAGGCACAGAACATCGACCACTGGCGGCCCATTCACTTCGCCACGCGCTACGAGCAGGAGCCCATCGCGCACCTCCTGCTGGACCACCACGTTGACGTCAACACCAAGAACCAAGACGGCTGGACGCCGCTCATCATCGCCTGTCGCAACAAGCAGCCCAGTGTCGCCATCCGCATGGTGCAGGAAGGGTGCAACGTCAACTTGCAGAACAACAACGGCTGGACCGCACTCATGATGGCCTCCCGCAACCGAGAGCTCGAGATTGCCAACGCCATTCTTGAGCATCCCGGCGTCGACATCAATCTCAAGGAGGAGGACGGCTGGACCGCCTTGCACTTCGCCTGCGCCTATGCGCAGAGCGCGCTCACGCGCTCCCTCCTCGAGCACGGCGCTGGCGTGCATGCTCTCACCGCGGACGCCTGGACGCCACTCATGCTCGCATGCCAGGGCCCCATCGAGGACGGCAACGAGCAAGTCGACCTGCTCGAGTGCATCATTGCCTGCTACGAGTTTGGCGCCGACCTCATGCACAGGTGCGCGCAGCCCACCGTCTCCACGGCCCTCGAGCTCTGCGTCAAGTACAACCAGAACGAATCCAAGGCCTTTCTTGACTTCGCCATCTCCAGCAAGATCAAGCACATCCTCATTGACCGCCTCCATCTCTCGCGCCGCGTACTCGTCAACTTTTGGCGCGGAGGCTTCACCACCGCCCAAGCCTGTCTGCAGCTCTCCGCGGCCGACCTTCGCTCGCTCGGCGTTGCCGAGAACATGCACGCCAGCATTAAGACCTTCTTTGAGGAGGTCGCACAGGCCGACGCCGCGCAGGACTCCAGCTCCGACATGCTCGACGCCGTCAAGCGCCTCTCGCAGCGCCTCTCGCAGCGCGTGCGCGTCAGTGCCGGCCGCTCGCGCGACGGTGAGGGCGGTGTCAACCTTCCCGATCACGGCGCTGCCCTCGGCGGCCGTGCCGCGGGCGCTGCGGCAGCTGCCGTTGCCGGCGCGCGCACCAGCTCGCTGCGCCGTATCTTCATGCGTCACAGCGCCCGCCGGCAGCCCGCCGGTGAGCTTGTTGCCGTCGTCATGGAGGACGACGACGCCGGCCACCACCCCCACAACAACGGGGGCAACTGATTTGATCCAAGACCAGCAGACCACCAGCACGACCATCGCACGACGGTGACAACAGGGACGGTGCCGATGCCGATGGTGATGACGATGAAGATGATGATGCTGACCACCAAATAGCTTGAACGCATGCCACTCTACCCAAGTTTTTTTTTTCTCTCTATCCAACACACCTTCATGGGGCCATCCATCTTGACTTGTCTGCCTGCCCGCCCAGGCCGCCCTCGCTGTTCGAGTGTGCGCAGCCCTCCTCAGCTCTTCAACACGTTCGGCCGTCGACAAGGGACAGCTGCATGAAGTCCCAACAATCCGTTCTGGCATGCGCTGCGCCGCCAAGGCCCGGCGCTCTTGCGCGCGCGCGCGCGACTTACTTGCGCGGGCACAATCAATGATCGCGTGCGCGCAGCTCGTCGCGGCCGTGGCAGCATGCGCTACCCCTGCCACTGTGGCGGCGGCGGCGGCGGCGGCAACAGCGGCGGCGTCGCCGACAGCGGCGGGGGCTTTGGCCAAGACGACACCGAGGGCGCTTGCCGGCATGCGTGGACCTGCACGTGCGCGCCTGGCCGCACGGCGGCTGGCGCCCGGGTGGTCCCGCACATGACTGCCGTGCACGAAGCCTCGCTGCGCGTGGAGGGGGCACACATCGGTGGCAGCGGTGGCGGCGACCCGGCGACCCGGGCGCACAAGCCTTTGCGCCTGCTCCGCGACAGCCTGCAGATTGCCGCAGAGTTCTGGCAGCGACCAAGCAACTTCGCCAAGCATTGGGCAGTGCAGTGGGACGGCGACCTGGTGGCGCAGTTTCTCCATCAAGTCACAGGCGCCTTCCCGGACGCCCTGCAGATCAACGGCAGGCAGCTTCTGCGCGTTGCCATCGCCGCGCACCTGCAGAGCGCCAGAAACGATGAAGTTGAGGCTGCTATTGGCGAGTTTGATGCCGTCGTGCCGCTTGCCATCCACCGCAAGAAAATTGTGCGCAGTTTACTTCAACGGAGCCCGCCTCAAGGTTTCGAGGCCGCGTCTACCGCGCACGACCACGGTGCTCACGGCCATGCAGCCCACCGCCCCACCACCACTACCACCACCTCCACCTCCACCTCCTCCTCCTCCTCTTCCTCCCCCTTCTCATTGACCAATGCGGACGGGAACAAGTCCCAAGGCTCCTCGACGCTTGGTGCACCGGGCTCGGACCGCGCGTCAGCGCTCAAAGCGCAAGGCTCGCGCCCCGTGCTTGGCGTCGCGGGCTCAAGCCTACTCCAGACTGGGCCTGACGCACCGCCGCAGTCGCTCAACGTCACCATCTCCACCGCGTCGTTTCTGCTCAAGCTCCAGCGCTTCGCCGCGGAGCAGGAGTCTGCGCGCCGGCGAACGCCGCGGGGCGATGCCAGTGCGCGGGAACCACCACACGCGGGCCTCCTTGACAAGGATGCCGCGCTCCAGGCCGGCCTGGAGCTCTCGGTCGTACCACGGCTTGAGCCGGACGACGCGGAAAGGGTCCACTTCAATCCAGCGCGGCAAAACATCCGCTGGCTCCGCGAGCAGCACACGGTCGCATTCCAGGTGGAACCGTCGCGTACTCTGGCGGGCGCCGGCGGCGAGGACGCATACGAGACCTCACCCGCCTCTGCCGCGTGCAAAGGTCACGTTGAGCTGTGGGCGGGCCCGGTCCTGCTTGCACGTGCGCCATTCGGCTTCAAGCCGATGCGTGCGGCCGCAGGAAAGCCACCGGACACCACCTTTCACCACGAGGCGCCCGTCTTCCGACGCATTGCGCTGCTCTACGCGCCGGAGGAGCCTATATTTGCGACCGAGGTGGCCCACCTGGAGCCCAAGCTGAGCGGTTGTGTCGCGCTCGCCCACGTGCTCGCGCAGAACGCCACGCCCACCGATGACTTTGCCAACTGGGGCGCGCCACACGAGCGCGCGAGCACGCTCTGGCAGGTGGCCCTCTCCCAGCATGCGCAGCAACACAAGAAGGTGCGTGCGGCCGTCGACAAGCTCGCCCGCCTCCTGGACGCTGCCCGTACTGCCAGCGAGGCCGTGCCGGAAATTATCGTGCATTCATGGAGCCATCCCAAGCCGGACCTAGTTGGCGTGGCGGCATTTGCACGCCTGCGTGGGCTGCTGGACCTGCATGCCCTCGTTTTCGAGCCGGGGACCTGGTTCGCTGCCGGCGGGCCGCACGCGGGCGGCAGCGGTCACGCTTTTCAAGGCGCGGTCCCGGCGCTGCACGAGCTCGTGCCCGGCACGCCAGTGCGCTTCGAGGTCGCCGGGCGCCGGCGAACCGGCCGTATCGTGTCGTCGGGCGAAGGCGGGCTCACGGTCGCTCCGGACGATCAAGACAAGCTCGTGCATAACCTGAGCCCGACCAAAGTCCAAATTCTGACGGGCGACAAGGCGTACAGCAGCAGCAGCAGCAGCAGCAGCAGCAGCAGCAGCAGCAGCAGCAGCAACGACAACCCTGCTGCGGTCGGGGCAAACGCCCACGTCAACGCCAAGGGAAAGGCGGCACTCGCCTCGGCCGGGACCCCGGGCCAGTCGGGCGCCAGTAAGGGCGCCAGCAAGGGCGCCAGCAAGGGCGCGGACGCGAGCTTTGCGGGCGGGACCTCGCGCAAGAGCAAGCGGCGCGCTGTCTTCGCCGCGCTTTGCGTTGGCGACAGGGTCTTCGCGCGGCAGGCGGGCCGTCGCGAGTATTCACCGGGCGTAGTGGTCGGCCTGCACGCGGACTCCTTCTCGGCAGACATCGCCTACGACAGTGGGCGTGCCGAGGCGCGTGTGGAGGTACGCTACATCCGGCGCTTGCCGCAGCGGCCGGACCGCGCCAGCCCGCGCCGCGTCCAAGGCGCTCCGACCACAGCGTCCCAGTCCCGGGCCCTCTCAAATGGCGTCTCGGAGAGCAGCGGCGCCCTCCCTCACGGCGCGCTCGTGCAGGTGCTGCGCAGCGGCGCGGACACGGGCGCCTGTGAGATGGGACGCGTCCGCCGTGCGCTGGACTTTGGCCTCCGCTACGACGTGCTACTCAGCAACGGCGAGGAGCTCCGCGGCCTACCGGTGCGCCTCCTACGGCCTCTGGGCGGGTCTGCGACGGCCTCGGTGGCGGCCGACGGTGCGTCGACCACCTCTACAGAGCAGAGTCACGGCAGCCAGGGCGGCGTGAACCACTCCTACGTCGACGCCATGTGCGACCGGTTCAGGCAGGTGATCCGCGACGCGTCGCTAGCGCAGCCAGACGGCCGTGAGCTGCGGCTGCAGTTCGACCGGCTGGACCGCGACTGCACTGGGCGCGTGGAGGCCGCTGACTTTGCGACGGCCCTGCAAGAGCTCGGCTTCAGGCCCTCGGAGAGCGAGATCTTCGAGTTCGCAGACCGCATGAGCGAGCGCAAGGACGGCACGGTCACCTACGCCGACTTTGTACGCTTCGCGCTGCCCCTGGGCGTGCACCAGGGCCTGCGCCGCCTCAAGCGGTCTCTCGCCTACTATCAGGCAGCATTGGAGGCGTCCGGCGTCCTCGCCGAGCTGTGCCGCGCGCTCGGCGATCGCCTCGGCGACCTGTGGGAGGCGCTGGTCAACCTGGACGCCACCATGGCCGGCGTGATCGACGAGGACTCTCTCGCGCGCTGCCTACGCAGCCTTGAGGTGCGCCTGAGCGCGGACCAGCACGCGGCCCTGGCGCACGCCTTCGAAGACGGGTCGGCCGGCGGCAGTATTGACTACCGCGAGCTCGCCTCGGTCGTGGAGGCGCTCCTGGCGCAGCGGCTCGCGGACGTCCCCATTCGGGTGGCCGGGCGCACCTCCAAGGACGGCCGCAGGTCCGGGGACGCCGACGAGACTGCGGACCGTGACGCCAAAGGCCGGCCCCTGGGCGAAAAGGAGCGCAGGCTGCGCCGGGAGCGCAACGCTGCGACGCGAATCCAGGCGCTCGCACGGCAGCGCATCGCCCGGCGATCCGTGGCTCTGCGCAGGCAGACGCAGGCACGCACGCGGCGGTCCGAGGAGATTTGGAAGGGCAATCACGGCGTGGATGCGGCCGTCCCGGTTCTCTCGCGGCCTGCAGCCGGAGCCCGTGCCCTGGCGGAGTGGTACAAGCTGCTGCAGCTCAACACGCGCGGCGGAGCCGAGGTCCTGCCGACGTTCCGCGCGCTGGACACGAATTGCGACGGCCTGGTGGGCCTGGAGGAGCTGAGCGCGGCGCTGAAGCGGCACGCGCTGGACCCGCGATTTGCCAGCATGATCTTTCGCGAGATGGACCTCGACAGCGACGGCGCCGTGGACTTGGCGGACTTCAAAATGTTCGTGGCAGGCGCACGCACGCGCGTGGCCGCCGCGGCCGCCACGGCGCGCGATGGCGTGGAGCTGGCGGCCGGCGCCGGCACGCAGGTCATGCTCTCCGAGCTGGGCATGGACCTGTGCGCCAAGCTGCGGCGATACTTTGCCGTGCTTAAGCGCTGCGGCACAGACCTGCTGGAGCTCCTCCTGCACCGGCCGCGCGGCCAGACCATGCCGGCCATGCTGCGCAAGCAGGGCTTTGCGCTCGATGGCCCCGAGTGGACGCGCCTCGAGGTGCACCTGGCCACCATGGTGGACCAGCGCGGCGACCGCTCGGTGTGCGAGGACCTGGTGTCGCTGATGGGCATGGCGCAGGAGGAGTTTGAGCGCCAGCAGCAAGCCCGATACGAGCACCAGATCCGCGAGTACCTGCAAAAGTCCAAGGTGGACGGCGACGGGGTGACGGGCCTGAGCCGCCTCAGCCAGCGGGTGCTGACGGCCATCCGGGAACTCTGCAAGGACGAGGCACGCGCTTCACTCAAGCACGAGGTGCTCTGGTGGCTGCTGGCGCTCAACGAGAGCGGCGGCGGCCTGCGCATGGACCGCGTGGACTTTGAGCGCTTCCTGCGCGACCTTCGCCTGCGGCCGACCTCGTACGAGGTCGGCCTGGTTTTCAAGGCGCTTGGCGAGGCGGACGATGGCAGCGTGCCATGTCGCGGGCTCGCGCAGCTCTTCGGTATCAGCCGGCGCGTTCACGAGTACCTCGAGATGGACTACCTCTACTCGCAGTACTGCCGGTCCCAGGTCCTCACGCACCGGGCCCGCCTCGCCGCGCAAAGCGTCCAGCGTGGCGCCACCTCGAGCAGTCGGCTTGCGCGGCGCGACGGTTGCACGGCGCTCGTGCGCTGGCTACGCGAGGCCGTCGGCCCCACAGCATACCGCAAGTTGCGCGCGGTTGTGGTGGCCTCGCAGGCGCGCGGCATCCGCATTACCAGCGGCTCCTGGCTCAGCGAGCGGGCGCACGCCAAGCTCGGCTATTGCAGCGTGAACCACTTTGTCCGCGTCATGCTCGAGGTGGCGCCCGGCCTTGCGCAGGACGAGGCGCAGAGTCTGTGCCGCGCCCTGGACGAGGGCGACGGCCAGCTGGACCTCTTTGAGTTCGCTGACCTCTGCGAGGTGGTCCTCGCCGTGGCGGCTCCTGGCGAGTCCGCCGTGGCTGGCCATGGCCGCGAAAAGGGCGGCGCGGGCTTTGGCGGCGCGGGCTTTGGCGGCGGCGAGGGGGGCGACGGCGAAGACCAAACGCGCAGCGCATCGGAGCACTACCTGCAGGAGCTGCTGCAGGAGTACATTCGAACGCCGACGGGCCATCGAAACCTGGTACAAGTCTTCGAGTCCTTTGACACGCAGCGCTCGGGGACGCTGGACCAGACCGAGCTGGAGGCCGCCTTTCAGAGCCTCGGCGCCGACTTGTCCAAGGTCGACACCAGCGCCCTTCTGCGGTACTATGATGTGAATGGCGATGGTCAGCTCAGCTACCAGGAGTTCCTCGAGGCTATCGACGTGCGCGTGCACACGCCACGCTCTGCGCGGGTCGAGGAAGAACAGTCTGGCAAGAACAAGAAGCGGGGCTCCGTGGCGGCGAGGGCGCGCACGGAGGTGGACCAGTCCATGTTGCGCGAGAAGCTCGTCACCTACGCCCCACGCACGCAGGTGTGCCGCGAGGACGTGGAGGACGCGGTGGCGCGCATCCAAGGCACCGGCCTGCTGAGCCGGCGCGACGCCGTCGACGTACTGGCCGCGCTCGGCCTCAGCCAGGCGTTGTCGGAGCCGGAGCTCTACAGCCTTTCGCGCTTCACGCGCCGCCGCTTCAAGGCCTTTTTGCTCGAGATCGTCCGGGAGCGCGCGCGGCACGGTGCCACCGTGAGGGATCGCACAAGCGCGGTCCGCGGCACCGCGGGCCGGGACGGCAAACCTCACGCCAGCAGCGAGGGCGCCGTGGCGGCCGGCACGCGCGTCACCATCAAGAGCGCCCCGAACGCCGGCAAGGAGGCCTCCGTGGTGGGGCCTGGCCGTGCTGCCGGCACGGTCGACGTGCGCCTGGCCAGCGGCAAGATCATCGAAAGTTTGCACCGGTCTCAGGTCGCCGTCGCGGGCGGCCAGCCCGCGATCTGCGAGGACGCCGTCGTCGTGGACAAGGCAACACAGGAGCGCGGCGTCGTCGTCCGCTTCGACGCCAAGGACCCGGCCTTTGTGGACGTGCGTTTCAAGTCAACTGTTCGTACACGCATTCCCAGCGCGTCCCTCGAGGTGCTCCCTGCCGGCGTCTCGGTCGCGGCTCTCCGGCGTGGTGCTCGCGTCTGGGCTCTCTCTCGCGTTGAGAAGCTCTATTATGCAGGCACCGTGGCCCGCGTGGACGTGCGCGACGGCGTTGTGGACGTCCAATTCGACCATGGCGAGCTCGAGCTGGCGCTCGCGGTTCGTGAGGTGCGCCCGCTGCGGCCCAGGCCTCCGCTCTAGCTACTACTAAGCCTTGGAAGAACCTTTGACAAAAAGACCTCTATTACTACTACACTATTCGGGCAGCGACAAGCAGCCTGATGAGAGCGACGAGCAATCGTCGTCATCCATTTCGCCGCCCGAGACCAGCATCAGATCGCTAATATCGTCAAGCATCGCATCCAGACTGTTGCTGACGCTTCCCGCCGCAGCAGGTCGCGTGAGCGGCACTGCAGGTGGTGGAGGTGTATCCGGCTCGTCCTGGCTATGCTCGTCGTCCTGGGCTTCGTCCTCGTGGTCCTGCGTGAGTTCATGTGGAGATTTCTGCTCCGGCGGCGGGCCGCGCAGCTCCACAGGGGCCGGCGGTGCCGGCGATTCCTCGCAAGGCTCATCATCGCCGTCCAGCACCGCCTGCAGGTGGTCCAGCTCTTCCCTCTGCTCCTCCCTGAGCTTGTCAAAGTCTTTTACCATCTGCCACAGCGCTGCAGCGCTCTGCGTTGCAAACCAGGACTCTTCCCTGTCGACGGCGAGCGCCTCCAGTCTGCACAGCCGCATCTCTGCCAGTCGCTCCACCGCCGCAGATTCTGCCATCATCACGGCGACGTGCGCCGGCAGCGCAGCGTTGTGCTGTGCTATCTAGCTAGCTAGCTAACTAGCTAGCTAGAGCTAGAGAGCGAATGCACTTTGCTGTTCTTCTCTTCGGCTCAGGCCGCTCAGGCTCGCGCTGCGCACCCCTCGCTCCCCCGCAGCTCAGGACAAGGCATAACGGATGCAAGCATTTGAACTCACTGAGTCACTACTACAGTGCACCCACAAAGCTCTAGTAGTGAGTGCTTGAAGCCGCGGCAAAACGACGAGGTCCACCGCTGCTGCACTGGCAGCGCGTCTCTCTCTCTCTGCCCGACCAAGGCGTCGCCACGGCCGAGCTCCGTGCCTTTCGGCGCCAGCAATCACGGGCCACTGCCGCCGCCTCTGGCAGTGCCTTCTCCAGCTTTGCCAACCTTGATGGCACCTTTCGTCGCTTTCGACACCTTGCTCCGCTTTCTGACCGTCAGACTCTGCGCCCATCTCCTCGGTTCCGTCTAGGCTATCGATTTGGGGGTCCCCGTAGGAGTCGCAGTCTCAGACCGGGG